>JANHGB010028233.1:0-92430 GCA_026283785.1 Coracopsis vasa | reverse complement strand
GAACTGGCTGCTGTACACAACATTTCCAGGAGATGTAATCAATTGAGGAACAGATAGAAATAAAAACTAGCTCAATGGGGAAAGTAGTTATGTGCTTATACTATGGGTTAGCAACTGCTTGCCTAATGAGAGTGACTTCTACACTGTAGGTATTTACATCTGAGGAGAGGAAAGATGAAAAGCATGAAGCAAAAAAAGTCCAGAGAAGACCAACAGCAAAAGCCTATGAATACTGCAGGTTGATGTAGACTCCTTCATAATGACAAGGTTGGTAACTGCATTTTTTTTTTTTCCCACAGAAAATAATGATGTTTTCTCAGTTATCACAGATTATGGACACTGATTATAATGCCAGTTTATGTAAGTGCCTATAAAATATATATCTATAGGAGATGGAATAATAAATATTCCAGGTGTTCACTGAACACCTGCAACTGTGCTAGCATTCTTCGACAACAAAATTTTAAGTACTGTTAATAATACTAGTAAATAGTAGGCATTCATTATATAAAACATCGTGTTCCAGAACACATTTTACCAAAGAGCTATGTAATCTGTACATAAAATAAACTGTGGGAAATTCTTTTCAGTTACCACACTAATAATATTTCCTATTGCTTTCCAAAAGACAACAACACTTTCCCCATTCTTGGGCTGCAACATCACCAGCAGAAGTTGTTATTACTCCATTTAAGTGAATGGTGAACAAGTAAAAGGAAATGACACACCCACAGACTGCAGCTGTGAGCTTTGACTGATCCTACTGATTCTACACAGTCCATTTTGATTGATACTAATATGAGACCTTCAAACAGCTACATCTGCAAAAGCAAAATAGATGTGGATTAAAATCTTTACCAAGTGTTAAAATATCAAGTTTAAAACATGGAAATAAATTAATTTCTCTTATAACCAACATCTAAATCTAAACAAGATCATAATCTTGTATCACTGTAATATCATGAGCACTCACCTAGGGAAAATTCATCAAAAAAATCACCAAAACCAGATGTACAAAATTATGCAGATCAACTGAGAAACTTACATCTTTGTGCTTTTCTGAGGTTTTATGACAAAATTGTCATACTTCTGGCCATTTGGTTCAGTTGATTTGGAAAAATCACTTTGTTGAATACTAATAGTAGTGCTAGAAAGCTGTGCATTACTGAAGAGGAGAAAGTAGGAAAACTTTTAAGGTCACAGTAGTTACAGCAGAGAAATTTATGTAACTCCAGTGCATGTTTTTCCTTATGTCCATTACCTGCCTTAAACTACTATTTCCTTGCTTGTGAGGATTTCAGTGTTGAAGGCTGCCTCTACAGCAGGAAACTGTATGAGGTACTCCTCAGTTTCTTAAAATGGGAATGCACTCTCACATGGAAGAGAAAGAAACAACGTAGAGCAAGCAGCAGAAACCATTATCTTGCCAGCCAAGAATGTTCCATTTGCTTCTCTGAGCTATCTGTGAGTGTCCATAACCATTTTAGATACCCATTAATTGCTGCTGTGAAAGGCTCTTCAAAACCCATGAGGTTCCAAGAATGAGGTATGGCCTGAACATGCAATAATTACAGAAAGGAACTTGGTGTGTGAAACTGGTGTTTTAAACATTCCTACTGATTCAGTCCCCTTCACTGCAAAAATTTTGTTCCCTCAAAACATACGCTTTACTGGAAAAAGCTGAAGCCCGTCAAAGAGCTATTTCCTCAACTCATTAGCTAACATACTTCCATATTAACACTTAAATGTCCATTTTAATGTAAAATAGGATATGTAACATAAGCCACTACTGAAGGTAATTTAACCTGTTACAACTTATTTTGAGAAGCAGCAGAAACACTCACATATAACCCATGTCTAGAAAAGCAACACACATTAGTTGAAGAGTTAGTTACACAGTAGCTATACAAGCTGGCCTGGCTTGTCCCTAAGTTGCAAGAAATGCTCCTATCTAATTCAGATTTCTATAATGCTCATAAGAACATCTTTAGCAAGAGATTGTCGACAATGACCCAAAGACAAACTTCTAGAATACTGAACCTGTGAGGAAAAGAAAATAATCCAAACTCCTGTGCAGTTTGTGTTCATAATCCCAAGCAACTTGTACACTCTTATTGAACATGAACTCTTAATGATACCTCCTCTACAGGAAAGTAAATAAACAAAGTCACCTCAAAGAGGTCTTGATACTCCTGGCATTATCTTTCATAGGTAGAATGGTACTGCTCAGCAGATATGTCTTGTACGACATGCTGTCTCTATAAAAGTCTGTATAATCCTTTCTAGGCTGAACTGCCCCTGGTGAAGTGTTGGAAAATGACCTCAAGCAACTGTGCCACTGGGATCTGTCATCATTTGACTATGACCTAATAAAACTTCAGTCTAAGGCAAATTTTCATTAATTTTATGGCTCCTAGAAGACTAATAAAATACATACAACTTTTAAGTTTATACCTATGCTTGCTGAGCTAAATCTTTAATTGTAGCCCAAATCAGCCAAGCACTTACACAGATGCTTTTTTTTGAGCACTTAATTCTACTGACTTTGATGGGTCTTTGTGAGTGCTTAACATTAAGTGTCTGCTTTGTTGTTTTGCAGCATTTGCATTGAGAGTGCTTAGTCCTCTGAAGATCCATCCTTTCCTGGGGGCGGTTTTTATGTGGCAGTTTTGTTTGGTTTTTTATTTGGTTGTTGTGGTGTTTTGGGTTTTTTTTTAATAAGGAAAATAAACTAAATGAAAATATCATGAATATGAATAAACTAAAAATAGTAACTGCTTTCTTACACGTCTAAAATTAAAACTAATGCTGTGAAGTTGCTGGGTACTTTCTCCTTGTACTTTCCAGTTAATGCAACCTAGACCTTTACTTGTAATCAGCTTTTAATTAAGCCAGTGAGTTTTTCATATTACCCTAATGCCTGTAATAATTGTAATGATTCTATTACTTTCTTTGTTAAACACATTTGTAGTTTTAAATGACAGAAAGTCAAGCTAGCAATTTGTAAAGATGTGTGAATAAGGAAATTGCTCTATTCATATGTTCATAATGAACAGAGAGATAATATAATAGTGTTTTGTATTCTCTCACCCTCCAACAAGAGGGAAGAAAAGCAAAGGAGGTGGCCTGGATAATTTCCTGCAACCCTCCCTTTGTTCTTAAGCCTTTATAGCAATATTTATTGAGGAATGCAAAGGAAGAAAAATCATACAAACCAAGCTTTGAGCATACGGCTTTAGTGACACAGCTTCCAAGAAAAAGAAAAAGCTCATTCATCGGAACAAAATTCTGGAAAAAAGCCAATGCACAACTAGACACATTACTACAGTCGTTCTGTACTACATCATACCACCACTACTCCATTTTAATATACTATTGCTCAAATATGGGCAAATCTAAGCTGTTCCAGTCTTAAATTACACCTTATGTCAATGTCTTCAACTATATCAACAATGTAAATAAGAACTGTTTAAGCCACTGTACTGTTGTAGAAACTCACTGGACTGCTTTCATAGTTACTTAAAGAGATTTTATAACTGCATATTCCTATTCAATGAGGTTCCTCCATTTTTTACCCCACTGCTTATAGATAAACTGTGATGCCCAGACATTGCTATTCTCAAATGTTGCTACTAATTATGTATGAAGTTCTGAACAACAGGTACATGAACTTACATCCATGCTGATTGGCTCACTTGAAGTGTTGTTCATCTTTCAAGTTCATCAAAATTTGTATTTGAACCCGAAGACATTTTCAAAGACAATCCTACATTAAATGGGTAAGATTAAAAAGTCAGAACATCAACAAAAGAAGAGAGATCAACGCATCAGAAGTGAGACACCCAAGCTACTGCACCCATGTTTCCTGAAACTGAGTATGTCTCAGCAATCTGCTCTATAATTTTGTGCCACCCAACTTTTCTACCTCTCCCTACCCCAAGGTATTTATTCTAACTATTTAAGTTTGCTTTATCAAAACAGGTAATTTGCTACAGGGGTTTTGAAATTTGACCTTATATCACATAAAGAATTTCTTAGGCCCAGCATAGATTTTCTTGCTGGCCTTTCTTTCTGATCATAGCATCTGACTTTCAGAATTGCCAGGTACGTTCAACCACAACTCAAAATGAAAATTTGTATTGTATGCTGGGGGTTATTCTATAATTATATCATTTCTGAGAACTTTATTACAATGGATTAAACACTAACATGAAGTTATCACTTCACAACTGTATAGAATTGAACACTGCAAACTGGTAACAGTAAGCTCTATGTCAATCTCCCAGCTAAAAGAGCTCCACAGACTTTATATTACATCACAGATCTAGGTGGGTTTTTTTTCTTTGCTTTATTTGGTACCTCTTAACTCACTTGAAAATATATTTAGGGAGCACAAGCCAAACACACTCACACACTTTCAAAATGTAAAATGTATTTATACTGAAAATATTGACCATCGCATTTCAGTAACATGATTCATCATAAGAGATGAATGGACCTGACAGAGTCAGGCAGTTTGGGTTTAATTTGTTTGCTGATCTTTGTATTTGTTTCATTTCTGGCTTGGAATCCTTAAATTAACTCTTCTCTCTGTTTGTTTTGGAATCTTGTTTATTTAGTTTGGAGTTTTGTTTGTTTGGTCTTTTTAAACCTTAAAACATAGTAGTTTGATGGTAAACTTCTTTTTGCTTGTAAACCTTTTTTACATCCCTTCTTAAATGAATTTGCAATTCAAAACCTCTTTAACCTGTCTGTACCAATACCAGGCTTTTAAAGGTAAAGCCTTTTCCAATACACTTCAAAGGCCTTTTCTAAAATTTAAAGATATGATTTTGATTTATTTGAAATAGGGAAGTTAATATGTGGTGCTAATGTCAACACAAGGAGGTAAGAAACACTTTTCAGAAAAGTGTTCACGTAAATGCATTCATTTGAAGGGACAAGCACAGCAAAACTTCTGCGATGTATGTAGCTCTTCTACAGCTTCACATGTATTGTATGCAGGAGCACAGAATTAAATCTGTGTAATACGTTTTCACCAACACAAAGCATGCACAAGCACTCATGGGGAAAGGGAGAGTCTAGAAATATTGGTGGTATTGTGACTTATGATTTAAGTATGAAATTATGTATTTCACACTAACAGGTCTCAAATTAAGATTAAATTACAAATCAATTGTCCAAGTCTCCTAATGAAAGGAAAACACACTTTTGCTCTGATTTTAAAGCACAATTTCCACATTCATATGTACATCTATATGCTATAGCTGTATGAAATTCCAATTTTTACATAGAATATTTGTCTTTGTTTCTCACTATCCTAACTGGCAATAAATTCATTTTCCCCAGGTTGAGTCTGTTTTGCCTCTGACAGTGATTGACAAGTGATCTCTGTCTTTATTTCTACCCATGAGCTTTTTTCCCATCTTATTTTCTCTTCCTATCAGAGGAGGGGGAATGAGCAAGCAGGCTGGGGGGTGTCTGACAGCCAGCCAAGGTTAACACACCTCAAGCAGACATCAGCTTTATTTAACCTGCAGTTCATTTGATGCTCCCAAAATATGAAGCCAAAGGCAAAAGAAAAATCTTACATAGAAGAAAACAACAAGTTATCCCCATGGATTTGGTTCATTAACATTTTCTCTTGACTGAGAACTAAGATTTGTATCTGAACATTCTACTGGAAAAAGAAAAGTACAATATTTTTTTCCAGTGCTGCAGCTTCTCAAATAAAATCTGTGACAATTTTAACCAGTAGTGTCATGTTTATGCAGCTGGAATATGAAATGAGCCATGTAAACATATAAAATATTTAACTGTCTTTAACACATACATAAGATTCAAAGAAATGGCTAACAAATGCTTCCTGTAAACTAGTGCGGCTTTATATAGAATCATAGAATAGTTAGGGTTGGAAAGGACCTTAAGGTCATCTAGTTCCAACCCCCCTGCCATGGGAAGTGACACCTCACACTAAACCATGTCACCCAAAATGACACAAATATGACAAGAACACTCTTCTCTGTAACCCTACAGTATTCACATACATATTCTATTTTCGTCGTACTTTGTGCTCTGAAATGATAAAACTTGTTTTCGTATGTTAGCCCTTTTTTGCTTTTTAATAAAGACTTTGCCTCAGTATAAAGCAGGCAGCGGGGCAAAGATCACAACTTTTAACACGAAGAAATGGAGTTCTGTGGTTTTACTAGTGCCTTGTGCACAGATTCATTCCCTTTTATTTGGCTTGAATCCGATGCTTGCGGATTTCATTTAATGATCCTAATTGCTCTCACCTTTCTCTAGACACCCATAAGTTTATGTATGTCAGTTTTATACCCATACTTATCTCCCTGTTCTAGGACGAAAACTACTTGTTGCACCTCAAACAACCAATACAAGAAGTTCAAGCAGGATTTAAACATGAATGTAGGTAGCAGCATGAAGAAAAGAATGTATGGTTTGGTTTTCTCCTCTTCTGCATAGTTTTCCTGCATTACTTTCTCTGTTCTACAGAAAGAAGTTCAAGAAAATTTACTGCTGATACTGGAATATCTAACTCTTTATATTTACTTTGAATAAAATAAACAATCTTTTCTTATTTGCAAATATTTTAGCTTCTCTTAAGTTTTACCTATGCAAGTATGTTTTTCTGCTTGGCAACATAAATATACAGTGATGTATTTGACCTTAGCAAACATAACATTAAAAAATAAATCATATGTGGTAAAGTCTCAGGTACAGTAAAACTCAACATGGTTATTAAAACCATTGTGTTTTTCCTTACTCAGAAATATTAGCTGCTTCTTACTCTCACCAACATATTAGTGGGGGTGCACATTCTCTGGCAGACTATTTAGCACTGCTCTGGCAAGTGCTGCATGCTTTCTGTGGTTATGTTCTGAAACGTCTCTTGAGTGTTCATAGTAGGATGTAGCCACAGGCTTAAACTGTTCTGATACATTTCATTTACTTCCCTTGGAGGTTTTGGAAAAGACAACCACGTCCTAGTAGACACTTGATGACAGCATAATCGTTCAAAACACTGGTGATTTACTTTGATTAAACATTTCATTCCTGAATTCAATTCCACAATCCAAAGTCCCCACTATGAGCCTCATCGACAAGTAAACAGCTGGTTGGGATCTCGTCTTTCTATCAATCTTAATGCCAGAACAATGTCTTGGTTTTAGTGGTGATTCTAAGAGCCACTATGACACTATCAACCAGTTTAATTCAGTGAATTCATAGCTGAGCAGTTTTAGCATCCACTCCTTAAATTACTTCTAATGGTCTTTTACAGATCTATTCCACTGAGATGGTGATTTCCCTGAGGTTCAAGGGGAAGAGAAACAGTGTCTCTGAGGTACTTTTCATTACCGGATAGTCCTCATAAGGGTGAGGTTTTAAAGATTAAGAAATAGCAAATCACTTACAGGTATGCTTAAGTTAAACAACTGAATAACTTCACTGACCAATATTGGGAATACTTTTATGCTCACTGTCACACTATTCATATGCTTTGCCAAATTTGAACCACTGCCTTCACAAACTTGTGAAATTTGTTTATCTGAGTATTTATATAGTTGTCCTCACTGCAATATCCAAGTATCTTCACATAGTATAATATTTCCCCAAAACTACCTTATCAACTAAGACAACAGATCTTATGAGTATTTTCACTGTGCATTATCCACAATCCACATTGCCTAGACCTGGTATATTCTCACAGTATTGTGCAAAACCTTGCAGAAATACTGAGTTGGCTTCTGCAGTAGAGCTGCCTTGTTTTTCAATGACAGCTGTCCCAAAAGGTAGCCTTGGAGAGACTAAACACTGTGTTGGATCTGACCACCCACATTGTCCAGGGTGATATAGCAACAGGCTGAGCTGAAGGTTAAATCCTATATACTGTCATTTTCCAAACTGCACACAGAAATGAAATTGTGGTCATGAAACTGTGGTCAAAACCACAAATGTAAACAGCTTAGACATGTTTGAAGCTACACATGTAAATACACTTTAAGCTTTTAGAACATTTATGTCTATCATTTCAGAAAACAAGCTGGCACTTGGCTTTAGTTAAGATAGCAGTGTTATTAAATGCTATCCACCCAACAAGGATGGGAAAGTTCACCGGCAGAGGCAATCCTTGGAATCTCTGGCTGCCACCTGAAAATGCAAAGACTCAGCCAAGAGTTCAGGGTGTACAAAGTCACTCTGTGACAGCAGGAGAAAGGTAAAACCTCTTCCGTCTGCCTGAGTTGCCTCTGCAGACACAGAAAATCAGAGCTTAGTCTCTTTGTCATTACTGCTGTGTTATAAAATAAACTATTTACATCACATTAAGACAGGGTAATTTCTGATAACTGATCTGAATGCAGAAGAGGCTGAGAGGAGTTTATAAAAATCTTGTTTTGAGTGAAATGTCACTGTCCACTAACAGATATTCAAGACTACACTTCATGAAATAAGATCCGAGATTTTTGTTATTATACACAGAGAAACAAAGTGAAATGTTCAGACTGAGTTTAGTATTCTCTGTGCTCCCTTACAGGGGGAGAAGAGAACAGAATTAAAAGAGATTAAGACCCAGCAGCAAGCTAAGAAATATCTGCCTAGTTATTACTTCTGTGATGGAAGCCTTCTTACTTGCTCTAGACATAATTAAATTTAATGTATCCTAGAGTTACCAATATCTTCTCTTATTGTTGAATTTGTTGACTGCTGATCCATGCTGAAGTCTCTGTGCTGCACCTTACTCATCTTCATTTTCAATTCCGTAATTTCCCATTGAGCAATTGCTGAGTGCATATAAGTAAAGCTATAAGCAATCTACTTGTTATTTCAACCTGTTTGTATTAGGACAACTTTCAATTTTTTAACTTACAGCTTTACACAAGTGAGATCTAGATTTCCATGGTAATAAGCATGGCATGTTATATCAATCCTACTGCATTCCTCTGTAGCAACCTTTTCGGCAACTGTACATGCAAAAACTGATCACAACGAGTTACCCTAATATGTTTGCCAGTTATGGTATTTTCTGCTTCATAATAAATAATGTTCTCATCTGTATCTATTCAGTTAGATTCTTAATTGTGGTGGAACACCCTTCACTGAACAGGAAGTTTGTATTAACTATACGAAACAGTATTTTTCCCAAGAGTAACATACATTCAAGTTCTCAGTTTTGGTCTGGTTTTGTTTATAGTTTTTGGTTTTGGTTTTGGGTTTGTTGTTTTGTTTTTTTTAACAAGTACTTTTCCCTACCTGAGAACTTCTGAGCAAATAATAAACTCCCAGTAAAAGCAGCAATTCCACAAATTCATATCTCCAGAATACCAGTAGATTATAAGCAGCAGTCCGTAAGTGGTACCAAGCACACCATCCAAACCCCAGTAATTTCCAAGGTAGTTGTTCATTAAATGATAGATATGAAAAGACAACACTTCAGTACTGAGCAAACAAGTTGTGAAGAATTTCCATTGTTTCACAAAGGGATAATTTCATCAGTTTAAGCACTTGTCCTTTACCACTTCTCTCACACTTGCTTGTAATTCAGGGCTGGCAGCTACAGCTACCAAAACACTTTTGTTAGTCTGGAAAGAAGTACTTGATTTAAAATTGAGACTGCATCAGCTTTGAAGTAATGTTGGAAAGTGGGACAGATGTACTTGCTACAGCACTAGTCAGAGAAGCACTGTTACTATGGTAAGAGTCATTGAACAAACATTTTTATACCTAAATTTCTATCAAGCCACAAGTATTACACTTCCTATGAACTTCCATAGTTTAATGAATCAACATCCTAGAAATGACATACGGTAATAAATATACTTGTCAGCACATATACTAAATCAGAGTCATCTTTAACCAGCTCCATTTTATGGCAATCACAATAACAACCTATTCCTTTAGTGACTTCTCCCAGTGTTAGCCTATGACAATGCTCATTTTTCATGCCTCATGATTCATTACAAAAATGTCACAGACTATGTGGAAAGACCATGTTTACAAAAAGCCACACTGACTGGATTGTGAATCATAACCATTTTGTTGGAAGTACTGCAGAAGAAAACATGGTGTTGGATTCAAAGATGAATTTTAACAATCTATTATTTTCTGCAGTAACTGCTTTCTCATAAGCTTAGATATAGAGTTAAGGTAAAAACAATTCATCTTGTTTAGCAATAGCAAAATTATCACAAAACCAGATTCTCTGTCCCCTGGGAAAGCATTCTTATCGTTGCAACGTGAAGTATCTCTGAAGGCAGGGTGTGAAATTGTCTTTGCCAATGTCAGAATTTTATTTTGAGCTTTGTTCTCAAAAAGTTATCTTCTGGAAAAGGTATTTCTAATAACTGAAAAGCATCACACTGCACTTTCACGACGCACTATATTTCCATGTCCATTACATGACAGTTAATAGAAATCCTTATTAGAACTGTATCTGAGTGAAGAACTGCTAAGACATTCAAATTCCCAAATTTGTAATGCAGAGACAAAATAACAAATGAATTTATTTTACCACTTCTCTTGCCTTCATTCCCATAATTTTCAATTCCTGATATATTGTCTACAGGAGAGTTGAACTAAATGCACAAGCACATTTCTATTAAGGATATCCTCCTGCTAAAGGGCAGTTATAAGCCGTAAAGCTGTTATTTCTCCTGTGAAAATGAAAGTAGTGCTCTCTCTAAATGAAAAAAAAAAAAACCATTAAGCCCAGACCCTTAGAAGTCAGTGCTAATGCTGTGAATGAAAGCACCACATCTATACCCAGACAAACTACAATCTATAATACAGATCTGCTCAGTTCTTTGGCAGCATTTTGCAGATCGGTACTGCTTCACAATGGACAGGTTTCTCAAGAGGACACAAGGGATAATGGGTAAATTAATTATCTGACAAACAGATGAGTATACTCATACACGTTGAATTCCAGCTGTATCCTTTATTTCCTCCATATTACATTTTTAAGAGTTGAGAAGAAAGATTTTTGCTTTATTTAACCTAATTAAAAGAATGCATCAAATATATCAGACTCTTATGCTTAAATATCCCATGTACTCTTCCTACATGCAGTGTCAACATCAAGTATATGCTTACTTCTTCAAGTGATCTTGCAAACTTCATTTTTTAGTTTTTAAACAGGCGATCTATCCTCTGTGTCTATCACACAGAATAAAGATTGCTCAGAGGCACTGAGGACTCTGTAAAGAACTGAGTTTGGAATAAGCAGAAGAGGGCAGCATCTTACCATGTTTTAAAGTCTATAGGCTTGGCTTCCCAAAGTTAAGAAATTATAACAGGCATATTTTCTTGAATGCTAATTTTGTTCAAAGATGACCTACATTCGTTCCGAATTTCCCTTTCTTTAACACACAATATATCACCTTGCTAGTTAGGCATTTAAAAAGATCCTCTGTAAGCTAATTGCTAATAACAGCTGATAACATTTGCAAAAGCAAAGTAACTTACACCTTTGTGCATCCAAGCACAGCTTCCATTGTATTTTGGTAAAAATGAAATTTCTACATGGAAGCAGCAGTATTGCTTCAGCTCAGAAACAGAGCCCAAACAAAGCACCAGGGCTGAATGCTCCAAAGGTTTGTCACACAACCCCTTCAAATATTTAAGCAATTGTTAAAAATCCTAACTGGAGAACATGTTAATAGCATGCCTGACAAGCGTAACTGTAATATTCAAGCATTTCAGTGAACTGCAAGCTATATGACACTTCTTTGCTCTTACTAAACATACCATCATGTGTTCATCAGTATCACATACAGAATGTGTATCTGTGAATGTTTATACTCGTTACATAGGCATGACAAGTACAGGTGTTTAAACAAAGTCTGACAGCCACTGTGATTAGTAAATAAAATGAGATTATTGTCAACGAGCAACTGAATCTCAAGTAACAGATTGGAGAAATTATAATATCTGGAGTATTTCTTAAAGGAAAACATTGACTAATCTTTGTAACATTTTTAAGCCTGCATCCACTTTTCTGTGCCATACAGCCATATTCCTCACAAACCCTGAACTGCCCATAAAACCATTCTCTTCAAAATTTAATTTCCGCTCCAAACAGTGCCGCTTCCATATAAGAATATTTGTTAGACTTTTTTGCAGAATTCTCTCACCTAATTTTATTTCTCCATCCACCTGCCCATAGCTGTTTTACTAAACGAAGCCAATTAGCCAAGGAGTATTTTCAAAATCAGTTGTAGTAAATGACTTTGTAAAAATTACATTTTAAGGAAATCAGAATATTAATTTTATGCCTAAAAATGTCTAAAAGCAAGCAGTATATTAATGTCTTATATGCAGACAAAGTTGTTTACTTGCTAAGTTTATGAAAGTGCTGAACTATGGCAAAACTTATGCACTTCAAAGACAGCTAATGCAAATGCAAACTATTATCTTATGATCATCGAAATGCTGCCTCCTCCTTCTTCTTCCAACCATTCAGATGAGGAAGGGCTCAGATGCAAGGTGTACGCATTGCTACATTCTGTTTTTCAGGAGGAATACTGTGCATTTGTTGCCTTACCCCTTCGTTAGGGCAAAATACTGTGAACTACTTGTGGGGAGGAAGTAAAATACAACTTGTGAGGGGTAAAAATGTTCTGTATCTTTGGCATTCAAATCTGTAGCTTAGTCTTACATAAGAATCATACTACTATTGAACCGCTTTACATCATATTAATGAACAGAGTGCAAGACAAGAACTAACAATGTCTATGGGGAACATTTTCCCTGCATGGGTAAATATTATATGTATATTTTCTCCACACCTATACCATTTTCTTCTCTGCTTGATCACTGGTTTTGGTTTTCTTTAAAATCATTGCACTAAAAATGTTTAATTGATTTAGGTTTTTTTTGTCCATGGAAATTATTTTTTTCTATACAATAGTAATACAGAACCATTATAAAGACACATCTTTAGACTGTTTTTTTAACAACATTACTGCTTTGTTAGCTTTCTGTCATACTATTTAAGTACATTCCCCTCCTTATTAGCCTTAGATGAGAAAAGCCCTATGTCAGCCCATGATGTAATTCACATACCATGTGCAAAGCACCGCACAAGGCAGCATGCCCTAATGTATACCTTCCCTGGCTGGCAAGCCAAGCAGGTTGGAGTCACACTGCACAGCCTCTTGGCCCAGCCAGCTCCTGCAGCCACACAGAAGTGATAGTGAGTGACAGGGAACACTCCCAGGCTGGAGGGTGCTGTGGTGCTTCCCAGGCCTCCTCCTCCTGAGAGCTGACTCAGGCAGAATGAGCCTTGTTCCTCCTTCTCTGCCAGGAAAACACGAGAGAACTGAAAAGTCTCTGGGTCAATACCCTACCACGGAAGTCAGGCACCAAGCTCGTCTGTTTTCCTTCTTTCTGTTTGTGCTTTCCCCACCCAAACAAGCGATTTTCCTCTACTTTTTTTTCAGCATATTCTTAGTTTCTTTATATTTTCTTTTAAAGTTAAAACCACAGCCTGTACTCTCTTCTGCCTTTCCATACCTAAGCAGTTCCTATTTATGCTCCTACAAAAAGTACCTGAATCAAGAAATTTTGCTATGTCTTCTGAGAAAATTCCCAGACAGAAGGACCAGGCAGGGAGACCTACAGGGAGAGGGTACAATAGCAAAGAGACCTACAGGGGGAGGGTAGGAGTCACACAAAACAAAATCCACCCATGACAATGGAGAACAAGCTCCATTACATGTATGCATGGGTAACATCAGGGCCCCACTGATGCCCGGCCTGTAACAGCTTGCCTTGGGCTGCTCTTGCAGACTTTAGATTTCTGCTATTTTAAGGTAGCTGCAATGCATTATTTATCAAGTTTGAAACTTTTCTAAAATTTACTTAACCAAGCCATCCAGTATGAATCACTTTTCCTTCTTCCAGCATTCATCTTTAATGTACTTCTCCCCTAATCAAATAATCAATAAGGACACGAATCTTTCAAGTAGAATAACCTTATTCGTTTGAATAACAAATTAAAACAAATACAATTGGAATATGAGGTAACATTTACAGAATATAAATGATAAACCTTTATTTCCCTACCAAAGAAATAAAAAATAAAACCTTTGAAGACTAAATTCTTGATGGAACAAATCTGTTTAGTACAGAATTTCTTCTTAGCATTTAAGCCATGCATTTACTTTCACTTAGGGAGAATTGATTAATTGCTTCAAGAAGCAAAAATTTAAAAGCAATGAAGATGTTCCATCCTTTTTACTATTTTTTTTCTGAGTGATTCTTATTGAGAAATAACCACCAGGTATTTCAATTACACTAAAATACGGTATTAACAACTGCTTTGTAATTGGAAAACACTGATTTTCACAGAAAGGTGGTCTTGAAAGATATGAATTTATCTTAAAATTCCACACTTGAGATCAAGGAAGGTAGAAACAGGTGGTTTCTGTAATGAACTACCTTATTATCTATTATTCATTTATTCTATGCCAAAATGCTTACGTCTATCACTAGCTTAGTTTGTGGTATCCTTGCATATTCTAAAATTTTGCTAGCAATGCAATTTTCTCCTGTTTCATTTAGGGAGAAATCTGTGCACTGCTTTTTGTGTGTACAACAGATGTACACGATACATGCAAGACACTAGACCAGTTCATCGTATGACTATACTTAAATATGTCCCAGAGCTTTAAGGAATATCAAATAGTCTGGGTGGGTGTCAATATACTAAGAGAGTTTGATAATTCCCTTCTATTCATTTCCAGTCACTGAACCATTTTAAACACTCAACAGCCAGAGGACTCGTTATCACAGTACTTAATAGCCTCACTAATGCAATGTGATGACTAGGTATTGACCTTTCCAGTGCCATCTGAGGGACATTCCCAGATGAAGGACTCTATAAATGGTTCAGTTGGAATGAAATAGGAAAAGACTGTTTCCTTTGGACCCGTGGGCACAGCTGAAGCTGGAAACTAAAGGATCAGAGAGGACCGTACCTCGCATTTCCCAGAAGCTGCATAGCTAATCACCACCACATGATTCTGTATTAAAACTCTGCTGGGTTTTGTTTTCCGCTTGGCATTCAGAATTCCGTATATGTTAAAAGCCTATTTACTTCTGTTAACAGAAACATTTTTTTGCCTGTTTTTTTGTTGCCATTTCAAATGTCTTTTATATTTTAGTTTAGTCGTTTGCACAATGTTCATAAATTTGTCATAGCTTAATGACTGCAATTATATTTGGGGCATTTTCAGTTTTAATACCCCTCTTGCTGGAGGCAGCATATGTGCTTTTTTCCCCATATTTTATTTCTTTCTTTTGTGTCTGGTAGCTATTATGCTTACAATTTAAAAAATAAAATATTAAGCAGGGACTGAGGGTAAGTAGTGGCTTAATTAAAAACAAAGAAAACAGTATCTTAAGATGATTATAAATTCCAGCAGGTTTATAAATTATGATACAACTGGTAATTACATCTGCTATAAGCTCTTGGTTAGAGTTAAATTCTGTTGAATATGGCCCTCTGGCTCTACAATGGAGTAAGATGCACAGTCACCCCACGGAAGTCTAAAAGCACATAGTTTACATGTTTAGTATTACTTTAGTTTGGTTGTTTGGTTTTGTTTTTTTACTTTTTTTTTATCACTTGTTTTGTCCAAAGAATGAGATAAGTCTGGAATACAAGAATTACAACAAAACTTGGAGCAAAAGTAACAGGTTTAATGGGATAAAGATCACTTTTTGCCTCATTCCGCTGTTAAAATGACTCCCCAGAAAGCACAAGAGACTGAGAAAACAATGAAGCATTAACATATCATAGTGACAAGTCAAACAGTTAATGAGATATCATCTTATGTGAAAAATATTGTCCATACATACTGTTCTACTTTCCTGTTTACAAAGTCACAGTATTCATCAGGGCTTGAATCTCATCATTTTCAAGGACTCTGCCTACCCACCATGAGACATTAAATCTGCTTTGCACGATACGCAACAACTAAGTCAAGTAGCCTATGCACGGTCTTTGTTTGGATGAGTTATTTCAGGTAAGTTAACAAGGGACTCTAAATCACCATAGCAAAAATGCTCCTTCCCCACCAGTTTTGCATGGTAGGAAATTGTAGTCAGATGGCTTTTTACTGTACTATCAGATTTTAAATCTTTAATGAAATTACCCTTACAAGCATCCTGTAAAACTGTGAAGTGTTATCTATTCCATTTGAGTAACTGAGCTACTAAAAACTAAATGACTTAGAGAAAAACTGGTGAAAAAAGGCTTAAGCTGAAATTTCTTAAGCCCTAGTCTAGTGGCTTAGTCACCATGCTTTCTCTGGGAAATGAGATTAAATAAAAAAATCAATAAAGATTTAGGTTTGCCAGATAAAACACAAAAGCTTGAAAGTCCGCTGACAAGAATTCAGGGCATGAGGCCAAGTATTTTTACTACTTTGAGTGGATCAGTTAATAGCATGAGAACAACATAATAAGGAGAAAATTCGACATCTGCTTCAGGTATAGCCATGAGGCATGTCCTCAAGGACTTCACTTTTACTTCTCCCAGTGCTAAGTGCACATGATGAATTCCTGACCCCATTAACACAAATGGTGAAACTCCCTTTACTCCAGGCTGGATAGAGGTTTACCCATTCTCAGGCAGAGGTAGTGCTGAACACTTCACATCAAATTCACATCTCGCTCTCTAGGAGACTGTTTCAGCCACTAATTTAAATGCTGCAAAGAGAGACAAGTTTGAATACTAAAGATCTGGGCTCCACAGAGCCCCTAATAAAATGTTCAGAAAAGAAGGGAGTGGCATGGTTTTTATGTAATAGCAAATTAACTAAATGTGCAGTTTTATGAGTAATCTTTGCAAAATTAAGTCAATTTTGCTCAAAACATTTCTATATGTATACATATCTATACAATTAACAATAAGCCTCCACAAGGTTTGTTTGCAAGCTTTATTTTCATTTCAAACTACACTGACCTTAAGAAATAACTTACATTTAAACGGGTTTCAAAACCTAAGTCCTGAAAATTAAACACAAACTGCTGTGTTTCAAATAAATATTTCATGTTACTGCAAATTATTTTTCCTGGGTTGTGTTTCACTGTTACTCATCTTCAGCTCATCTAGCCAAAAAGTCAATTATCTGACTAGCTTTATACAAGAAGATCAAACAAGAGATATCATACATAGTTCGTGAATCTATGCAGTAGCATTCACGATCAGTAGCTTCTGCCATGTTAGATCGGGAACAAGGTCAACTAACTTTCAGAACTGAGCTAAAAGAAATAGGTGCTTTCTTACTGAGGGAAGATTCATCAGACCTACTGCTGTCTGGAGAGAAAGTTGAGCATTATTCTTAAATAACAGTGGAAGAAAACATAGCCTAGCTCATTTAACTTTCTTCTCTTTTTACATACAAGCACCATGGATCAGAGTATTAGCTACAATGTTTACGAGATAATGTACAGACCTTTAACACTACTTTTTGACAATTTATTTGGTGAAAAAATCCTGCCACTACAATTCTATTATTGACAAATGTACTTGACTCTTTTCTAGCTCTAACAACGATCCTCTTTTGTCTTTTTGATAGAAACACCTGGCGTCTTCTAGGCAGCCTAACAACCTAATAATGCTTCAGGATTAGTAACTGCAGCCTATGAAGACCACTGTCTAAATGTCTGTAGACTATTTTGGCTTTACTTATCAGCAGTAAAAAAAAAATTAATAATCATTATAAACTGTATAGTTTTTTGTGCCTGTTTTGTTTTTAAAGAGATAGGGCATGGTGAAGTTATAAATTCTGCATGAAGAATACTCAGTTTGTGACTATTTTAAAGGTAAATAATACTAGTTTATACCTGGCCATACATGTTTCCCCTTCAGCCTAGTAATTATGGGTCAATTTGCAAGAACAACCAACTGTTTGGGTTTTGTTAATATACCTTTACTGTACATATGTACAGTACAAAGCAGTGTAATGGTAAGGAAGGAACAAGTCAGTTGAGACAGATTTACCAGAAAAAAGATGACAGTGCCAATGAATGGAATTCACTGCAGTAAAAAGTATTAAGAATAACTTAATGCAAGAGCTGTGTAATGATTAAAGATAACATCTGAAAGAGCCTCAGAATTTTCTATCCTGTAAGTCTCTCTAGTAATTCCTATATCAATGTAATATTGCAAATGACTTGCAGAGAACAGGCCAGGACTGATTGCCCGTTTTGTCCTCAGATAGAAGAATAAGGTGTCACCAAAGATGTTCAGAGATGGCACATTCTGAACAGACACAATTCACATGATGTATGGTTCAGCTGGGGCTGCCTTCTCACAAAATGTGGGGGACACAAAACGTTAACCTCTCTGGTATCTAACTTGAAGCCCATGAATGGGAGGCAAATCCACTGAGGATTACTGTATAAACCAAAACCTCTGGCTCAGGAGATCTCTGCTCCACAAATTCTTATGTGTCACTTGACATCCACTTTCGGCCACTGTCAGAAACAAAGAGAATGAACTGGGCCTTTAGACTGATGTAATGCCATTACTTTTTTGCCTTTCTTAGGCTCAGGCAACATGTTTATACTGAGGAAACAATAATGTATATGAACTCACAGTCACCTTGCGAAAGGGTACCTCTCCTTACATTATTTCCAACCCTTGCTTCAGGAAGACGACTGATGGATAAGGTTAAAAATATTAACAATCTTTGCATAATCAAAAAAGATACCTACACAGCTATATTGAAGACAACTACATAACAATAATGTATGTGCAAGTAAGTAAAGCCCCTATATTTTGAAAACAAAAAATCATCAAACAAAAGTCCGTAGGAAGACAGAGACAGGAAAAACCCAAGTTTTCCAGCAATAGTGGTAATTATTGAAAGTATTATGCTGTTATGTTTCTTCAGTCAGATGTATCAGCTGACACATTACTGAATGGGCCTAAACACAGTTTAATCAAAAAAGGTACCCTAACGTGAAGCAAGGCTCTGTGTGGCAGTCTGATGCATTGCAGCACTATCGTTAGGTTTTTAATACCCTGTTGCTATGGTTTACTTGAGAAAAGCCTCATCTATCAGCCAAGGCACATTTTAACCTTCTGTAACAGCCAAGCCAACTATTTTAGATCAAGCCAAACAATGAACTGCATCTTTTGGCCTTGGTTTGGATTTTGGCCAAGGACAGGTTCATTTAAATCACTGCACAGTTGTCCAACTAAAACAACAGTTTACACACCAATTTGACTTATGTACTCCCTGAGTTTCTCAGTGGTGCTGACACCTCTGATGTTTTCATATACTTGGAATGCTAAATTGCATTTCTTAACTTACTTCTTCTTCATCACTTTTTTGAGAACTATGATCAGGGGCTGAAGCACCTCTTATACGGAGACAGGCTGAGAGAGCTGGGCTTGTTCAGCCTGGAGAAGAGAAGGCTCCAGCGAAACCTTAAAGCAGCTTCCAGTGCCTAAAGGGGCCCACAAAAAACCTGGAGAGGGACTTCTGACAAGGGCCTGTAGGGACAGGCTAAGAGGGAATGGCTTTAGACTGACAGAGGGGAGAGCTAGATTAGACATGGTTGGACTCAATGATCTTGAAAGTCTTTTCCAACCTAAACATTTCCATGATTCCATGATTCTATGAAGAAATTCTTCACTATAAGGTGCTGAGACACTGGCACAGGTTGTCCAGAGAAGCTGTGGCTGCCCCATCCCTGGCAGTGCTCAAGGTTGGATGGGGCTTGGAGCAACCTGGCATAGCAGAAGGTATCCCTGCCCATAACAGGTTGGAAAGTCTCTTCCAACCCAAACCATTCTGTGGTTCTGTGATTCCACAATATGCTAGAGCTTACGCATAATTACTTGGTATGCTACATTTGATTCAGGTGCTATATTTACACAATAGGAAAATAGTAGGACAAATACAACTATCAACCAGCCGACACAGAACTCATATTTTTAAGCCATTTGTTAAAAAAGGATAAACATTTCCCATTCATCATGAAGCCCTAAGAACGTTTTACTTAAAATGCTAAAGTAGACCTCTATAAAATCTTTCTTTAGAATTAACCTTGAACACAAACCAGTACTGCTTTATAAAACTGCTATGTTCTTTTCCTGACCAAAGCAATTCTGTGTTCTAGCTAAATAAAGTGAACTTCAACATCAGAGATGTGTGTGATCAGCATGATGTTTTTTAATAATAAAAGAAAGATTTATGAACGGGCAGCCATTGTTGACAATTCACTTTTCTTTATTGATTTTGCTTTCAAGCAAAATTGCCCAAACAAGACCTTTCTTGTTATTTTTAATATACTGGTCTTATAGAGTTACACTGAAAACTGTGTCTAACCCATGCACAGCTTTATAGATGAGTACAGTTATTTTCCTTAAAAAATCAGCAGATTCGATACCTCATTTCAGGGGATCCAGGTTATCACTGGTATAATACTAAGTTTTGTGTTTGCTTTACTGAAACCTGCACTTTTTTCAGAGATTTACAGTATTTCTGTACAAACTGTTGAAGCCCAGAAGGTAGTTTCAGCTTTTCAGTAGAATGTAAATTGCAACATTTCATAGTAGTTTTCTTTCATGCAGGAAAAGATTCTTTTTAAAATCTGGCCAGGCCTTAAGACCAATGACTTAAAAATAATTTTGCATCACCATGCACACAAATCCCATTGAAGAAAACACTGAACTAAGCAATTCTCATAACTTTTTTTCTGCTTTCATTTGGGGGAAAGTCACTAACAAGAAAGTTATTTGAAAATTATGGCTTATTTTATTTTAATTTTTGTTTGCTTCATGTTGAGATTTTCTGGGCATTTTCAGGGAAAAAAAGAAACACGGAAGAGAGAAAAAAGGCTTCCTACATCTTGAATATCTCTATAACTTACTCAACAATACCTGCAATACATAGGACATACGAAATCTGAATATTTTCTCTGTGTGTAAATCTATTTACAACTTAGAGGGCAAGAATGTATTAGTGTAAAATAGATCCTGGGTGGACATTCAGAAGGTCAGAGCACACAATATGAACAATTAAGAAATCCAATCTCCAAGCCCAGTCTAAAAAATTATGAAAGCTTTCAAGATGCAATGAAATCTCCTAGCTACTTCAAAGGTGCTTTGTAAGGGCATCAAACTCCCATGCATTGCTTTCCTGTACGTAATAAAACCACAATTAAATCAAATAACATCCTGATTTGTTTTTCCAATCTGTCTCTGGATAGTGCTTTCTGATACTATAGTAAACCATAGTGCTGGAGCTGAGATGAGAGTTCAAATGTCAGAAACACCTTTGTTGGGGGTTTGGGAAGGAGGTTTCAGCAGTCCATAAACATTGCGCTTCAAAACCTTAAATGCAAATTTTTCATAGATGTTTATTGATCGTCCCTAGGTTTAAGCATCATGATTTAATGTCTTTGCAACAGTGCTCTAAATGTAAATTTATCACAGGTACTTTACTGCCTATCTCCACTAAGTTTAACAGCTTATCTCGTAAGTTTTTAGATTAAAGTGGAAAAATTAGGTATTAGAATGCACAGCATAAAATGTAATTATACAAACTGTTATTTTAATATTTCTTGAACATTGCATGCCATAATTTACAGTTGTGCCACAAGCAGTAGCTGGTTAGGTATCTCTAGGTATTGAGTTTCAAACATTTGTTCCTCTCAAATCATTTGGGTTGGAGAAGGAAAGGGACTACTGAAATTGCATGTTATACAATCACCTATGGTCATCTAAAAGCTTTTTATAGAATGCATGTATTTTATCATTAGTTTATGTGTTCCTGCACCAACAAATTTTCTTTGAATGTGCCTAAATTTCACTAAAGGGTTCATTTAAATAAAACGAAAATTAAGTGAAAACTAAGTGAAAACATACAAGTAATGAATACTATATGCTCACACTTGAAGGATCTTTATGTAGTTTAACTAAACATATGAGATAAGGTAGCTCTCAACAGTTTAAGCTCTGCTTAATTACACATTTTAGGTATGAGGAAGTGTACATATCTGCGGAACTGACCTCAGATTTCATACCTTGAAATGACCCAGAATTCATACTTTGCCAAAGCTAAGTCAAAACTAGAGAAGGTCAGCTAACAATTTTCACTATGTTTTTTCAACTTTGCACATTTCTACGGTTCAACAATCCATAGATATAAACTCAATTTAAAATTTTAACTTTCTTTGGCTTTGCTATTCTGTTAATTACTCAATAAATAACTTTCCGTTTTGAAAAGAAACAAACAGCTCAATTCAAATAAATTTGCTAACTCCTGGTGTCTCAAGTGGAATAAAAAAACTTTCCCTCTTTCCCCTCACACATACATACAGGATAATGAGTCTTTTGCAAGTTGTCTCACTCTAGTGATGATATAAACGACAAATCACAGTCTCAGCTGACTTTCTGAATCGAATGTGCAACTGACATTCTGAATTTAATGTGCAATTCTAGTCACTGATATACAGATTAACACATGAATATTAAACAGATCTGCAGTAATTAGTACCAATTAATGTAAAGGACAAGTTAATTTACAAAGCATAGCATTCAATATACCAGCCAATGTGAGCCAAACAGTATAATGCTAATTTGATAGCCCTTATTTTAAAAGTCTTATTAAGTGTGGCTGGGAAATCTGACTGTTCAGGGGCTAAGATTGCTTCAACTATTATGTTTTTCACAGTCAGGACCATGCAGCTACAGTTCAGTTATAAATTTAATATCCCTTTATACTGTATTAGCAAATCAGAAGCTTTATATAGAAGACAAAAGACCATGAAGAGAAACATTTCTTGGAAGTTTCTTTTCAAGTCTAAAACTTTTTCTGTTACAGGTTTAAAGCCTACAGAAACTTGAAAACTGAGATTTGTTTACAAAAGTAAGTATTTCTGCTCCAGAAGTCTTTGATCTTATGTTATTTCAATATGAATTACTACAGAGCCCCAAGTGCTTTGAGTTAACTCAGAATACACTCAAAAGTAATTGCTGCAAATCTTCACATACCAGTTCTCATTCTTGTTGCAAGATAAATATTACCAAATGCACTGATTTTCTCAACACCTTATTAATATCAGCCAAATATTTGTAAGGTTACATGTTTTATGTGATTCCTCAAATCACTGAGTGTAGGTTATTTTTAAACTAAAACCTATCCATATAACTAGAGTAGCAATTAAAACCTAAGAATAATGTTCCAACCGGACCTAACCGGTTGGTAGTCTGTGATGCAATTCATGATTCATTGAGAATGTCACTGTTCTTGACTGTCAACATTTGATTGAACATTAAAACCAGCAAAAGCAGAAAGAGAACCTACTGAAACTCCACATGACATACACAACATAACTGCATCTGTGCACTAGGAAGATCTGTTCTCTCACAGCAACCTTCTAAAATTGTCAATAGAGAGTTAAGACTGCAATCTTATCAAAGTGACAACAGAATTCTTTTTCCTTTCCTCCCCACCAAGGTACTAATCCTTGTGGTTCAGGTTTTAAGACTTCTAGCAGTGTGGTTATTTAAGGACAGTCTATAATTCCCTCACCAAGAAGGCCCTAAATACTCAAGATTTTCTTTTCTGCAGTGTGAGAAGGAGGCTTCCTATGACTGCAACGCATCAGACAGCTAATCTGAAAACAGATGTTTCCAGCTTTATTAGCATCTCATGACCCTACTGTGCTTCTCTGAGTCACTTCTAGTCATACAAAACACTCTATGGAATCCTGCCACCCCCTGAAGCAAGACTGCAGACTGCCACTGTGCCTAACGGAATAGGGTGACCCTGGCTGGCTGTTGAACACAAGAGAGAACTGCTGGGAAAAAAAATGCAGGTTTAGGTGTGTACACACATAGTAAAGCAGGGGTTAAAATCCTATGGAAAACATTCCTTCAAAAAGAGCATGGCAGTTGTTACTACTGTCTGAAATGGAGGAATGTCAATCTGGTGACTTCTCCTCAGCCAACGGCTCCTCAGGGCAGTACTTTACTACTCTGGCCTGGACCACCTACATAGTTTTTGCACACATGAACAATGTTTACGTGAAATCTGAAACGGCTTCCAGGAGACAAATATATTTCCCGAGTGTGAAAAATATAGCTGATCACTTTAAGCTTGAAAATAAACAGCAAGGACTACTATAATTGCATTAGCTGCTGCATTCTACCCTGTCTTACTTATATGATGAGCCAGTCCTCATAATTACATGAACCAGTGTGAAATAGCAGCTGGATGATATAAGCGGACAAGGCAATACCACACCACCAAAAGGTTTGTCTCAGTTAAGAAAGAGGAAGCAAGGGTGGTACAGATTGTTTGAAGTTATCTAATTACTACTTTTCCTTCCCTATCTTTTACTTAGTTGATTCTGGTTTGATATTTACTTTTTGTTTGCATGCTGTCTGAGTTTGGTCTTGAGGCTAGAACAAGTCTTTTGTATTTCCATACATTATAAAATAATACTTTATGCTATCTACTGCTACTGTTCTACCTTATCTTACTAAAACCCACCAATCCGTTCATCTAATCCCCCACTTGTTGACTTGGATCACATTTAGGATTTGATTCAGTATCAGAAACCTTTTAGGTTTGAAATTGTTGGCATTATGGAGGCGTCCTCAAAAGTAAGCAAAAGCAGGGAACATGTTTGGGAATGAACCACTGTGTTTCATAAAGAATCTTGAAGAATAATTTGACAGAAATGGTAAAGAGAACACAGCTATTTTTCAAATCTGCATGAGTCAGACAAGATAAGAAGGAAGACTGGAAAAAAAAATTTCTGGAGAGACCGGCTGTTTGAGCTTTGGTCAAGCTGTTTTGTTTTCCTAAAGTGGAATTTTGTTTGTTAAAATTTGAAAGCAGAACTTGCTACAGTGCAATGCTGTATTGTGCGGCCCTGAGCGACTGCTGGGTTTACTGTATTGGTTGCAGCGCCCTTGTAATTACATACCTGCGTGCTATCATTAACACACCACACTGCTACATTTAGAACGAAGTTTACTCAGTTAAAACCAAAAGAAAGCTCATTGCCACTGGGCTTGGGTGAGAGAACACATTCCTGAAGGCAAGGTCTTATCAGTGCAGAACTGCTATCTTTCTCAAAGTGAACCTGAGAAGGTCATAAGGAATAGGAATTAAATGATGACGACCTGCCCTGCTCAAGAATACAGAATCACTTGTCTGCAATCTATTCAGAAGCTTCAGCTCAAAAGAGCAAAGCCGAGAGTGGCAGGAGTATAAAGAAAGTCTGTTTGGTGCTATTAGACTTCTAGCACACATACCAAAAATCCTTAATATTTTACTAAGAACAATAATAATAATAAAATAACTAGTTTTAGCTGCATTCATTCAGGTGGAAGCATCTGCAATATATACAAACTCAGAAAAGATACATGCTTAAATGAAAGTCACAAAATGCTTCTAGTATCTTGGAAATGTATCAATATTATAGATGGTAAAATGCTTTATTTGTTTGTTCATAATTTACTGAGTGATAAATGCCTTGTTAGGAAGGAGACGTTCAGATTGCATACAGCTTTATCCTAGCAGCTGCACTAAGTCTGAAACACTTTGCCTTAAAAGCAACACGGTATGTCCAACAAGTGGAAGCTTCTGAAGTAAAGGGGGCCACCGCAAGAAGACAGTGAGTGAGTGCAAGTGAACATGCACAGAGCTATGGGGTTGTGCATATACATCTGTGTAGGGTTAAGAACCCAGCTATCTCCTTGAGGAGATAGCTACTGAATTAAAAAAAAAAGGAATGACAAAGTCACAGAAATAAAACGTTCGTGAAACCCAAAACCTTACTCTCCTACCAGTACAGCTCTCAGCAGTAGCACATATTAGTGATTCTTATCTTCGTAGCCTGTGTTGGGCTGTATATAAAATCCTGTCTGGTATTACCTCCATATTTAATCTGAGTCACTAGGGAATTAGATAGATGTGAGCCTGAAGATAGCGTTAAATTTAATTAAAGTGACCTTTCTAATTACCATTTCCACATTTCATGCTGTGTCGTATTGATAAATAATTCAATGGAAAAAAAAGAAAGTATTTTCTCTCTCCTTTAAATAATCGTCTTTGCAACTTTAAGGGCCTTCAAAAAGTTCCATACATGAAGTTGCTTCTTAAAACTAAACAAATGAAAAACACCAACAAAAAAACCCTTAAGATACAACACAATTCTAGACCAAAATTGTGCTTAAAGATTCCCACTTGCAACCACAGTATCTGACAAATTCTGTGGTTAAAAGCTGAAATTCGTTTCCTGGAGTTACAAATCTCTGTGTGTAGCCTCATAACTCCTTGCTTTAAGCAGGAGAAAAGAATTTGCCCATTGACTTAAAAAATGAGTATCTGTTTACTCCTACAAGTTTGAGCCTGCAGCAAAAAGCAGCATTAAAAAGCACTCCGGTTAAGTGCTATCTCCTAAAACTTTGCTCTTGGAGCCACCACAGTACCCATAAAAGCTTCTTTTTCTTTTTTCCCTCCACACTTAACAAGACTACCCTTTTCCAGGCTCCAGTATTTTAAAAGCACATTAAAGCTGACTCTAAAATTCCATTTTTGCCTCATAGCCATTTATGCATTTCATTTAGTACCTTTATGCATAGTAAAATAAAGATTTGTCTCTTACACGGCAAATTCCTTCCTTAACATTTTCCAGTTAATTGTCTTATTTATACACTAACCTTGTAAGAAATTCCACCCTTCAGTTTTGTTCATTCCTCCCCCTTCAAAGAGACCAGACTGGTAGGCTGGAAGATGGGATACAAGAACATCATGAAGTCCGACAAAGGGGAGAGCAGCATGGGGAGGAATAACCCCAGGCATCAAACTCAGGCTGGAAAGTAACTTTGCAGAGAAGGACCTCAGGCAGTAGTGTGTCCATGCAGCCAAGGTGGCTGATGACACAGTGAGCTGTGGTAGACAGAGTGGAGGGAGGTGATCCTACCCCGCTGCTTGGCATTGGTGAGACACATCTGAAATGTGAAGTCCAGTGCCGGACTCCATGTTAACACAGAGCTGGGCACACTGGAGCAAGTCCAGGAAAGTGATACACAGGTGACTAAGAAGTGGGTGGGTCTTGTCACTATGTAAAAAGTAAATATGACAGAGCCAGACTCAGTGGTGACCAGTGACAGGATAGCAAGAAATGGGCACAAAGTGAAGCACACGAAATGAAATGTAAGTATTAGAAAAAAACTTTTTTCTACTGTGAGGGCAGTCAGACACTGAAAGGGATTGCCCAGAGAGGTTGTGGAGTCTCTGTCCCCCAGGATCTTTAAAGCCTGACTGACCTCAGCTCTGAGCAGCCTTCTCCTGCTGACCCTGCTAGAGCAGGCAATTGGACTTGGCAATCCCCAGAGGTCCCCGAAAGCCTCAGCCATTCTGTGCAAAGATCCAAATCTGCATTAATTGCATTTCAAGATGAGACAAAAGATCTGTAGGTCTTTCCTCCAATCTAGTTTACTTAAAGTTTTCTTATATTAACACTTGCCATATGGTTTTCAGTGAGCACAGAAGCCGTCGCTGTAGGTCCGAGCTAAGACACGTCAACAAAGGGATTCAACTATTGTGGGATCACTCACAATCCAACCTGGCAAGAAGCCAGAGGACAGAAAAAGCCAGTGTTCAGGCTCTCCTGAAAACCCAGAATTACATGTTGTTCTGTACCATAAAGCCATTATTAATCAATTTCATCTAAATCAATTAATCAATTTCATCTAAAATTATTAATCAATTTCATCTAAAATACACCTTTGATGCTTTTTGAGTACATGGAAGAATCACTGAAAATCTTTAAGCTGCATGGAAGGTCAGAATCGGTCTTCAGAAATCATGGAAGTGTTTCTGATTTGGACAAAAATCACTGGTATCTCTGATACAACTTTTATTCAGCATATTTCTAATCTAAGGTTGTTTCCAGTTGTAATTCTCTAACTATTTGAATGATTTTATATTCCTGTCAGATAATCACTTAAATTTATAATTAAGAGTCTTATGATTTCATAATAAACAAGAATTTTAATTTTCTTTTGATTAGACTTGTTTACTTTGCTCTGCAGAAGTCTGATTAATGAGTACAATTGCCTGTCACAACTGAGTGCTACTTTCTTTAGTACAATTTACTTTCATTATCTGTAATTAATTAAATAGAAAAAATAATATAAGGAGATTTGGGTGGGGCAATTATGAGGCTTTACTTGCTGAGCTGAACTTCATTTTAAGTGTAGGGCTTTAACAATGAACAATGCTCACACTGTTGGAAGTTTCATAAATCAGAAAAGTTGTATCAAATTATCAATAAAATGTGTAAGACTAAACAGATGTACAGAGCAACGGGCTCCAATGATACATTATGGGCATTCTGAATTTAGTTTTAGACTAAAAATTTAAAGATTGTAAAACTCTGTGAAAAGACATAGGTCTAGAAAGGAAGGCAGAAGGTAATTAGTCCACCTTCTCATTAATGTACCTGATCTGTTCTTAAATCCACACTGACAGCAAACCTGCAACTTCTCTAAGTAACTTATTCTAACACTCATGATTACTGAGCTATATGGATTTTCATAATCGCTATTTGAAAAGTTTGCAAATTGAAATTAATCCTCCTCTGGAACATAATGAACTACACTTGATTCTCCCTCACTATTAAAATATTTTGGAAGACTTATCAGCCTGTTTCTGCTTGGTTTCTACACTAAATAACCTCAGTTACTTAAAGGGCTCTGGACTAATGCCTCTTAAATATAAAGCCAAACAAAATATTCATTCTTGACATGCTCAGTTTACGACTCACTAACTCCTACATCTTTCTGTACACTTAGCATTGCCTACTCAATACTGCTTCATGTTGTTTCCGTGTTTTTAATTTCTCCTTGTCAAATGTGGCACTTCACACTTCTATTTACTGAACGTTATCTGTGTGATTCATATAATTTCTTCAATTTATGAAGGTTAATTTAAATTGTAACCTTGTCCTGAAATTGTTTGCAGGCCCTTCCAGGTCACTGTCATCCACAGAATTGCAACGTTTACTCTGTCATTCCATCATTCAAGGTTAGAAGTATGAAAGAACTGAATCCAGAGTAATTCTCTCAGGCTCTACATAGGAGTAAATGTTGAAATTTAGAGAAAATTAATTTGAAATAAATGATTTTGGTTTATTTTTAACATGCAAGCATGTAGCACGAAAAATACCAAGTAAAGTAGCAAATGTTTCATTTCAGAAGTATTTCAACAATGTTAACTTCCCAATTTTTTCATTACAAATAAAATATTGGGGAAAAAATCAGTATAATTGTACATAGTATTTAGACTTTGAAAGCTAAATTTCCTGATTAAAAAGGGGATTCTAACAACTTTAGAGTATACAGATAATTCACCAATTTCAAAATAAGTTGTAAGAAAAGATGCACACTAGGATGCACTTGAAACTTTCCCTTGATTTTTCTCATTTTACACTACAACCTTGCTGGGGTTCTGCTTTTGTTTTGTAAGCAGAAAGTAGAAACATCTATTTAGTTACAGTATATTGATTTTTGGAAATCAAATTGTAGAGGGTATACATAATAGGCATGAAAGGGTCTCAAACTGGTAGTATAGGAATCAATAAATATTCAAGAGAACTGAGCAAAAAGCAAATCATGGAAAATGACAGGTATACGCAGTATTCATTTCACTGTTCAGAAAAGATCTTTTCTTATTGGAAACTATAAAGTTAAATGAGAAACTGCTGAGCATTGATGTTACTGGGCAAACTTCCCAGAACTCCTTATTCCACTCCCTTCAAGCCTTTCCTTTACCTAGACTCATGGACTCTCTCTAGACCAAAATGAGATAGATTTTGGGCCGTAAGAAGGAACAAACAAATGAATATTAAATCTAATTGCTTGGGAGTAAAGGGTTTTTATTTCAGTTGCAAACAACTGAAATGCTGAAGGAAATGCTGTTACCAATTACTAACTGCTTCTGAATAGCTTACCTGATGAATACTTAGTCCCAGACATTTAGAGTATTTCTAGAGCACAATGCAAAGGCAAAACATATACTAGAGAATCCAGTTAGATATACACTGGGGCAATGGTATGAATCGGATTATTCACATGTATTTTGCAGTCAGTTTATTAGATAGTAGAAAAAACATTGTCTTCAGCCTCCCTTAGAGCTTCTCTATGTCACTGCATTTCCTTACAGAAGTTTTTCATGCTCCTGACAAGCCACACTAAGATTTATGATGCTACCAAATAAAGACTGAGCTTTCTTCTAAGGAATTTTAAAAAGTCTCAGTTTCACTTTAGAAAAGACTTTAAAAAAAATCATTTTAAATCTCTTCTAGAAGGATTGTTAAGTCATCTTATGTCATCTTTTATGCAAAAGAACACTATTCCCAATCCTTAACAGAAGTTGAGATGCAAAGCACATGCAAAAATTAAAAACAAAAGGGAAATATCAGGGGATGGAGAGGCAGATAGATTATTTTTAAAATCATCCAACTTGCTGATTTGGAGCTGCTAGTTTGTAGCAGTGTTCCCCCAGCACATACACTTTTGAGACGTGGAACAGACTCTCCTGATAGTCCAACCTCTATCTTCAGTGATTGGCTCTGGATGTAAAAGGCAGTAAATGTGTTTAGATGAGTTATCTGTGGTCGTCTGAGTACAGAAAAGTTCCTGTCTTTCAAAAGGAGCTTTCAGAATTGATTTTTTTTCCATTCATTGCAAACCTTTATAATTCTGTGTAGATTTTCCCCTTAATCTCACTCTCTTTGTTTCTTTGCTTTGTAATGAGCTTTCTCACCATACCGACAAAGTTCTTTCCATTAGTGTCAATATTGCTCTTTAGTTAGCTCAGGTTAGAGCAAAAAAAGCCAAAGTATTGAGCATGCTGCCTTCGCTACACTGCAATTTTCCTTCTGTAGCTTGTAACACTAATCAAACTTTCTTTGCTTTCCTGGAAATGCAAAGCAAAAGCAGTAGGCCTCCAATGCTACTCTTTCGGTTTAAAAACAAGAACACAACCCAAAAATTTCCTGTCCATTCATTCATAGGTAATCTCTGAAGCCAATAAATTCTGCTGCTACTAGAAATGGGAAGCATTAGAGACTAATTACAAGCAGTAAGAAGGAGAATGAAAGAGAAAGGGGAATGTTTTACCAAAATCAGTACAGAGACCTGGTATTTTTCACTACAACACCTGAGGAAACGCCCACAAATGTGTATTATATACCCACTTACTTTAATAACGCTAAGTTAGTAACAGAATGAAAGGATGTTTAAAAAAAACCCAAACCCTTTGCTATGTCCATATTCACTTTTCCTACTATAAGACACAAGAATGAGTAAGTTACAATTTGGAAAAGTATTTTACTTCCTCCCAGCCAAGCATCACTCGGTAGCCCACATCAATAAGAGTGATGCCTTATTACACACAGTTCAACTCCAGTAGGTTTTATTCATTTTTTACCCTTATGAATTCTACCCAGGCCATTCAAATAAAAGCAAAGTACAAACGTGGAGTCCTTTGAGGAAGTACGGATAGCACTGACTTTTCAGAATTATTGCAGTTGGGTTTGATTTTACTATGTTGAAATAGAAATAAATAAATGAAGGCATTTTTCATAACATTTACTCAGTAAAATTTGAAAACTGGAGAATTAAGGAATGATAATCCAAAATTTAGACAATCTTAATCAATCCTATCTTGTAAATTAAAGCAAAATACCTAAAAGTGAAGAGTGCACACCAGTTAGAACATGAAACATTACCTGAAAAGACATCCATTAAAGTTGTGAATGCTTAAGGTGGTAAAATTTGGGAATTTCATTGATGAACAAGCCATTGTTATGTTAGGACATATATTTACATTAATACCACTTTGATTCATTGCTAGTAACATTATTTTTGAGAAAATAAATATTTAAAGAGAGCTTATTTGAACAATCAACTCACCAAATCTCCTATTGCTCCTGCTGCAACTGACAATGGCTTCAAACAGAATACTGTTGAGCCCTGAAACTTAAACATCCCCTAATTAGGCTCTCTAACACCTGAAACAAATCCTGAGGCCATGCTCAGATGCCCTTATGATCCCAATACCTGTCACAATGTAAATCACTTTACCCTGTCAACAGACAGGTTAAGACAGTTTCATACAGCTTGCATTAATTCAGGAATAATGTAAGTTCCTACAATCCTTCCCAGTGGTCACAATCTTTCTCTTATTTCATAATAATGTAAGCTGAATAACATCCAGAGACAAAATAATTCACCTTTCACTCATTAGAGGTTACAGAAAACTACTCAGTTTAACTGTTGATGCCCAGTCAGTCCTTTTAACTTGCAGAAACCTTCTGACTGCATTTTGTGTGTTCATCCTTATCTCTGAAATGTACATAAATACAGCAGAGATTTCTACTTAACTATACTGATTAAACTTATGCACACTGCTTTGGAGAAACTTTAACACATTACCCCCATGACCTATAGTTGCATTATTTGCTGCTGTTAACATAGCCAAGATTTGCCAATGCTGTTCATTCCCAGGAAGATCATATAACTGATGATACATTTTGAGTTCTACTAGTCCTTCAGTAATACTTCAACCTACATCTGACAAATCTGAATAGCTGGAATGCATTAGTAAATAACTCCAAAATGTAAAGATTTAAGAAGATTTTTTTTCCAAATATTTTCATCAAAATTAAAGTATAAATTATTAAACTCTTTACATTCAGAGTTAAAGATTTGTTGTCACCTTAGTTTGCCTTTTTGTTGTCAAGAGAAACCACCTTTAACTCACCATCAGAATGCTTTAACATGTAATGAAAAAGCAAAATCTATTAATTCAAAAATAGCACTGATTTCGACTCAACACATTGGAAACTTTCAAGACTACTGTGAAATCTGGTTCACCACCAGAATCAGCAAAATAGGTGTTCTTTCCAGGCTTAAAGGATGCCTAAGCCATCTTCGTGAACTCATGATAAGGCTGCATACATGAAGATGGCGATCTCTTAGAACATTTCTGATAGTTAACCAAGCCACCTTCAGCAGGAGAGATGAAAATCACCATTCAAATACTTGCTATATGCAGGGCAAGTAATACACTACTAACTGCCTGGATTGTACACCAGTTAGCTTCTGATGCCCTCAGAAAGAAACCACATTAAGGAGTCCTTCTGGCAAAGCATCCAAAAAAGCCAGAACAACTGCAGCAAGTTCCTCATCTAAAATAAAACAGGGAAAACCACCTTGAAGTATCAAGGATGTAGGGGCTTTTTTTGTGGGAACCAAACCAAACCAACAAAACCCACTCCAATCAACAACAAAAAAGAAAGCCTCACAATGAAAAACAAACCAACAAAATACACAACTGTGGCACGGGCTCAAAAAACATGAACAAGGCAATACTCCAAATAAAGACTAGACAGTGAGAAATCAAAGAAGCTTCCCTTCATATGTTCAGTTTTGTTGCTTCAGTCAATTTTTCAGTTTTCATTATTTGTTCTCATAGTGACAATGAGAGTTTCAGAGACATTACAAGACTAACACTGAGTTGAAGGAGGATTCAAGCAAAGATGTTTTATTCCACTAGGCTATAGGGACTTTTTATTTCTGGGTTAATACAACTTGGAATTTTAAGTATAAACCAACCCCACACTCTAAGAATTAGAGAGTTGCAACTGGAACATGTGTTAGACAAACGCCACCACTTGAGAGCTGAGCAGGAAGGATTACCCAGAGCAGTGATTAGGTATCGAGGATTAACTGTACCATCTACTTTGAAAACTTGAGAACTTTGACCTCTGAGGGTCAGTCATTTTGACCTGTGTCTGCCCTTACTGGTGGTGGAAAGGCTACCTATGTTTCTTTTCCATGGGTAAAAATAGTTTGTATATTCCCTTTGTGTCCTTCAAGTATATTCACTTTCCAATCCCTCAGGAAAAATAAAGATACACATTTTCAAACCTGGTTTGAGAAATGGACCCTTTAGGATGGTGTGGTTCTATGTGTTTTTCAACAGACTTTTATTAGCCCTTTTTACATTAAATCCATGTTAAAATTCCAAATGGAGAAAATAGTTCTACTTTCATATACCCTGCAAGCTATTGCAGCACTCAAGCCAGTTTTAACCTGTTGCATACTTGATGCTCTGTATTCTGTTGATGTTTCCCTTGTGGTGTTATGATCAATTAATCACATCTCCCGGCACAAAGCAGTGATTACTCAAACATATGTGCTACTGAATTGATTAAAAGAAAAAATAGGAACAACGCTGGTTATACAGATCTCAAATATAATACAACTGTTTGAGCAAGCGGTATTGTCCAGTCCCCAGTTACTACAGGATGGCAAACAATATGTGCATCTATTTCTAATGCACCAAGTGAACATATGTCTGTCAGAGAAAGATGGAAATACAATGAGGCTGAGGTAATTTAAATAAACAGCTGTCACTTTATGCAAGATTGCCTATGGTGAGCTTTGATTTGTGTGTGTACGAAAAAGGGAAAGCAGAATTATAGAACTAAACAAAATTACAAAACTCACTTGATACACAGGGAGGTCAGGAACTCGCCTCCCATTCTTCTGTAATCCACAAACAACTGCCAGCCACAACCGAAGAAAAACCTATTCATCTGTGTTATTTGTTCCTTCATTATACTACTTGCTGTCAAAGATTTCACTACACTGCCCTAGGCCTATTAAGATTCATACAGAACGTGTCTGTGAACTGTGTTTGCGCTTTCAAGAGAGGAAGGAAAGGCTTAAAATCATCCTCGTTTCTTCAGGTGAAACATACTTAAAGTCAATGAGTTTTACATTGCTTACATAGACCTTGGGGGAACACAGTTGCATTTCCGTACTTTGCATTTCAGAAACTATATACGGTTGTAGAACAGACACAAATTCACTTTCACTTTTTGTACTTCTTTAATGATTCCACTGAAGAACAGGGCTCCAAAACTCATCAGAATAGAAAATTTCATGCAAATAGTGTGACCTTTTTGAAGTTCAATTTGCCAAAAATGAAGAGGCAAAGTTAACATCCAAGATTTCAAACCCTTCAAGGTCTCAAAGCACAGGAGAAATTCTTTCATTTTAAGTATACATAGAATCATAGAATATCTGTGAGCTCTGATGTACACACAAATGTCAGATCTTGAAAAATTACTATCAATAATCTAAAAATAAAGCAAAAGAACCCCATAGGAAAGTGATTTTCTTCACTTCGGAATGGAGATGAGAAAATGTGCAAGATTCCAAACTATCTGACTTTGATATTTTTTTTCCTGGATCTAAAGCCTCAGGGCAGCATCTTCCTTTGGAGTTCAGTATATTTGAGGCAGTAGTGGGTCTTTTGAAACCTTTGGAGTACACAATTTTTTGTTCCATTTTTTCCTTTCACTAACACTGGAGAACAACATGTTGAAGTGTCAAACCCTCTGGAAATCTAAAAAAGAATTCAGGATATTTTAATGAAACCAGAAAGAATTCCAGCACAGGAAAGAATGGTTTAAATCAGAATTAAGGCCACTGGAGAGTGTCAAGAACATTATTTATCACCAAGAAAAGACTGAAGAGAGGAAATGGAAGAATTTTATCAATGATGATATTTAATGACAGCTTTAGTTATCATTCTCAGGAAAAAACCCACTATTTTTTAGGTCAGTGATGCCTCAAAATTCCTACTCCACCTACTTTCAAACACCATGCTGTGTTTCAGTTTTATCACCTCTTTTTCACTACACCCAGCCTACAAGGAACATCCTTTATGGTCCCAAGGCCAATTTCACCTATATTTCTGATGAAGCAGAACACCAATGCTGTGTCTAGATGTTATGACAAAAAAACACTGAACAGCTTTTAAGCAGCAACAACTTCAGAAGAATCACCTGAACAACATCTAAACAGTAACTAACATTGCCCTGCACAACTTCCCTTGGTACTGGGGGAAATAGGAGACTAGAGCTCAGTAGTATCAGCGCAGAAGGATGTTGCAGGAGAATTTATCTGTGAAAGCAAAGCAACCCCAGGTACATGAATGTTGTTTATCTTAGTAAATGGAACCAGTAACTTCATTGCTGCAAGGACATAGTGGCACTGAAGTAATGGCAAGGATAACGTAGACAGTGATTTCATTTCCATTCCAACAGGCTTCAGAGACATATTGAAAAAAACTACAAAGCCATTCCTCTCATTTCCCCATGATTTCTTCCTAAATGGAAATGTTTTACCTTGGTTAAAAATACTGACAGCGTTACGACTTTTAAGCTTGGATAATGTCAAAATTAAGAGAATTTATAGCAATACTGCTTGCAAACTAGTGAAATACAACCTACTGCTGATCAGATTGACTTCTGTAAGGCAAGCCTTAACTTCATATTCTGCAAGGATTTTTGCTGTGAACCATGGAAAAGTATCAAAATCTATTTGTTTGCTTTATTGGATATAGCGTCATGTTCTTCATTTAGGAAGTTCTGCCAAGAGAACCGTAAATAGGTAACAAAATACTATGTTTATCAAACCATACCTAACAAACCCAATGATAAACAGTATGAAGAAGAATATGAAATCAGCCAAGAAAAAAAATACTATAAGCTTCAGCTAAATTTTTATCATAATAAAGGAAGAGGAACTGTTGCAACATAATCACATTAGCGAAGCAATTAAAACTGTGTGCTAGAATGAAAACGGAATTAAATACTCAGATAGATAAAGCATGCAAAAGGGCTCCTCTAGAAAAACTACTCTTTCTAGCACATTTTCTGGAAGAAAAAAATGAGAATAAAAGCAGGTTTCTGTCAACATCATATGGTAGTTTTAGGGTTATGAACAACACTGGAGTTATTCCGTTTGCACAAGAACTCCAGTTTCTTGGCACTGCATCTTCTGCTGGCAATAAACACAAAAAACCTCCAGATGTCAAAGACTACATTGGGATTTGGTTGTGAGAGGCAAAATAGGTCTAAGAAATAAACCAGAGTAGTAGCGAAGTTAACTCAACAGATAGGGTGTTTGATAACAAAATAGTAGGTTTAGGTTTTTTGGATTAAAGCTCATGTCTATACTACACCTTAAGCAGTCAATCAACAAAATGACATTTTCCCTATGTCATGAAGAAGCAGCAGTACACAGACATGTCCTGTCCCCCTTGAATTCTTTGCACAGAAGTCCAATTTCCACACAAGCGTACACTATTAATCCATCATGTTCCATGAACACTTTCTTGAACTCAGAAAGTGAAACTGGTATTGCAAAATGTGATGCTGTTTCCTACATCTGTGTTTTATGGGACAGTCAACTTCAATAATTAGGAGTCTTAACGATCTGGAAAACTGATATTCAGAAAGCCTTTTAGAATTCAGTTTAATTCTATTTATTTTGTGATTATCAGCAGACCAGAGAGCAGCAAAATAGATTTAATAACTTCACAAAATTCTATAGTTATATTTACTGCATGAGCAGTCAGTGTTACACACTTTAACCCTTAAGATTATTCTGGTACCATCAATATGCTTGAACTACATTGAAAGGAACATAAACTGATCGTATCAAACATAAAATCAGGGCAGAGATTCAATCATCTGAGGCAAAGCAACCACCTAAAACCAACACACAGAATTCTTAAGACAATGGGGAGGTACAGAGCATTATCTTTCCAAATAATGACAGAGGTTACAGAACTGACTCATGAATTTTAAGTCTGCATTTCTTAAAAACAACAGAAGTTAAAAATGTTACTGTTTGAAAGCTAAGTCCAGCTTTCCTACAGACACAGGAGTTTCCCCATCGAAATTAAAGGAAGACTATAAATGAAAAAATAAGTAACTGAAGGTTTTTTGTTTGATGACAGGCAAAAGTCTTATTGCAGATGAAGTTTAAATTGCCAGTGGGGAAATAAAAATGGCTATAAAGGGCTTCTACAAAGTTCTATAAAAATAGAATAACTGTATTCTTTGAGCCCATGGTTAGATTATTAATTCACTACCCAGATGTTTTATACTGTATTTAATTCAATTACAGGATAAACAAGCAGATACTCAGTGTGATTTTATATTAAAGAGTTTGATTTCTAAATTTTTAATCAGTGATTTATATGAAAGATTACTGTTAGCAATAAACCAAAAAAACCCCACAAGCTTGTTAATAAGCACAGTAAAATTTCTATGATTCAGTTAAAGGCTTGGTAGAAAAGTAGGCAAGTATAACTGTACACAATATTAAGACAAACTGTATCCTTGACTTTGTTAGATGTCTACTATTAGTATCTATGTCCAAGACAATTCCTTGACTCTCAGAATTCTGTTTTCATCATACCAATTTGAGCACACAAGAAAGTGCTGACATATGGACCAAGAAGAGTAAAGTGTAAGATTTATAAAAATTATCTGAAAGTTAACTGGGCCAATTAAATATCCTTCGTCTTGCCCAGAAACACAGCCTGCTAGATTCCCAGCAGCTTAACATCAGAATGCATGAGAAGGGATTCCAAAATTTATGTCTGCCTGAAAGCTTAGAGTGAAATTGTCAGATTGCATAGAAATACAGACTTGCCTTTTGCAACAAAACCCATCTGTGTCGTATCCTTTAAAAACAAGAGAATAGACCCTTTTTATCTCCAAAATTCTCTTTCCTCATAACCAACATTTCTGATGGACAACACGTATGTTACCCTAGTACCTTTACATTACTTTCTCTAGGTATGGGCCTCTAAACCTGCACATATCCTCACCCATGACGGTGAAGGATTTCTATCATGCTTCTCTAATAGGCACTAAGGATGTTTCTGTAGCATTCTTAAAAGAATACATGTTTCCTAACATTAGAAAAGGGCTAGCTTCCTACTTTTAACTTACAGACTACTAATAAACTTCAACTTCAGAATGCATACCTTACCTAAACACTTGCTTTTTGGTTTGAACAAGGACTGCTGTATATTCACAATGCCATACAGACATTGCCAAAAGTGCTGCTTTTTCCTACCAAGTCTTACTGCTTTATCTACAGTTGAAGTTGCAAAGAACAAAAGTTAATTACATTTTCCTTAAGACTTGATGGTATTTCACTGTTGGGTGTAGTTTGTACATAAAAGGGAATTAAAATGTAGTTTAAATTTATAAGCATTCAACTGTACTGTAAGTTAATCCATTACCCTTTTTTCCACATTTTCTCACAGAACTGGCATTTACAGTATCTGGAAGTCTCATGCATCTTCAAGATTTTCAGGCTATCCCATAAGTCTTTTTTGAAATACTGGACAGTTGCTTGTCCAAGACAGGAGGTTGCTCCTCTTTGTGCTGCCTGTGGCAGGTTACATGTCCAGCCAGGCTCTAAGCAGCTTCTCTTTATATAACATATAAACCTTGCACTAGAAGCAGGCAAATGGTCTCACATCTACTGCGTCGGACATGCTTTATCAGTCTCTCAGCAAGAACTGTCTTGGAGGTGCAGGCTTCACTCACCAGCAGTTTAAGAGAAGGTTGTAGCAATGGTATTATAATATGTAAACCCATGGCCTTCCTCCTGCTTACGAATCTCCTTGTTTAAAAGCAAACCAGCACACTGTATTAAAGGTTAACTGCTGAAAACACAGGAGTAGAAAGGAAAAGAAAACTGAAAATAGTGTTTGTGAGCAGACTTCAAAGCCTCAGTGAAAAGCAGTGAATAACTGAGGTATATTCATATATAAACATTTATACCTTAAGGAGCTTCAGGGATATTTTATCTGGACACTAACAAGCTGATTCACTGTAACAGACTCCTTTCCACACTGTGCTGTGTGTAGTCCACTTACAGCACCACAAAGAAGGTTTTGGCTTTTTTTTCAATAAGAAGTTTTATTTCATTACAGTAAGAAGCAGCAGTTCTCACCTCCATAGCTCTGTTTCCTAGCACTAATTTCTCTCTCTCATGCAAGAAGCCTGCTCACCCAACCCAGTCCCTTCTGGGAATTCCTTTGCTCAGGGGCAGCTCACCAGCAGTTGAGTTGCAACTTATACTGAAACGAATCAAAAATATACCCTGATTGGGCATAAACCTACAAAATTAAGTCCTCCATGCTTGTTGTTTTTAAATCCTGCTCCTACAATCTATTTAGCAAAAGATCTGTTATTTGTGATTTCACAAAGTGAGGATTCTCCAATTCCCTGATGATCTATTTAATTTACCTGCATGAATATATCCTACAGAAGACGAATAAGCAGTGATTTACTGTACTTACTGGAAGTTACCTCAAAAAGCCTAAAAGCATTTATTTTTTTTCTTTCAATTTATTTCATCACCAATTTTGCTAAAGTAGCCATAAAATAAGCATAAAATAGACATAAAGAAATAAACCAAATAGAAGTAGATGACTAATGCCTGACCCTAATTATCAACAATCTATCAGTGTACCAGCAAAAATACCTCCTTGATGCAAAAAGAAAACAGATTTCCTTAGAAGCCCCACAGTGCTAAGTAAGCATTACATGCCCGTAAAGCTCAATCTTCTTCTGCTCTAAAGCTCTAACTTTTAAAGCACCTGTGCATTGACAAATTTTAGCAAACTTCTTACATAGAAAATACTTATTTTTTTATCCAGATTTTCCAGTTTTGCCACTTTAATAAAAGAAGTAAACCTACGCATTATAGTTTTAAATTTTCACTAATACGACCTTTTGGAATTCTCTCTCCTTTTAACAGGGTTTGTACCTTTCTGTAAAGCAATTCAGTATTTCTCTACAGGTGAATTTTGTTTCTAAACTGTTAAAATTTTAATGGCTTCTGGTCTTCAGAGAAACCAAAGTTGCTGTATTTAGGTTTTTCTAATAATAAGTTTACTATAGAGATGAAAGGAAAACATAAAAGCATTTAAACTGTTTTCAAATTAAATTGAGAAACAATTTATTTTAACAGCTTCATGAAAGAAGGACATAGGTTACATTTAAACATACATAGGAGTGCAACAACTAATTTAGGGTCTTAACACAGGGCAAAGTGATGTGCAGCTTTACTGTTAAGATTAGTTTAAAACAGAACTTACAATTCCATTTCAATGTAACCTAAACTTAATTATACAAAGTTTATCATAATAGGGAACAAACAAAGAAAAAGCAAGGTTTTCACCCCACCTATCTTCCAATTACAGATTTTTATTTCAAAAGGAGTTCTGCTTTAAGCAAACAAATCTGCACATAGAAGAACTTCACACAAAGCATTATAAAGATAATTCACCTATGCATCAGGAGTGGGTAAGCCTCACTTATTTCTTTGCATTGATACAGAATATGCCTGTAAACAGGAGTACCCTTGTGCAGAAGGTACGGTACACTACTGCTGTAAAATCCTGACCTTGCTGGTGATCACACCTATAAAATTTCCAATCTGGGCTATGTAGAGATCTACAGATCTTTGCCTCCCTCATGTCCTTGCTCCCTCCTTTACACTCATATAAAGCAAAACTTCTAAAGGTCCATTTCTTGTGCGTCTTAATGGAAACTACTTTTCCTCACCATCGTAACATACCAAAAAAAAGATTCATATGTAAAGGATTTTTTAAACTGAATGTGTATTTTTGACAGCTAACCTTGCTATTCGATATGAGTAATCATATTTAATAGAAACAACCTATTATTTATCAATATTAGGGAGTAGTATATATGCATTCCTTCCTCTTCTCCCAAGGAAGCAAAGACAACAAACAACATAGTTATTACTACTTTCAGATTGCTTGACAGCTTTTCCTTGACACTGTGCTCCTAGAAACAGACAGATGGCCACTTACTAGAAATCCAGACCTTTATGCTTACCTTGGATAGATAAATGAATGCTAGTGATACATTTTGTACGTGATTAGATAATCGTTGTTGCAGCAGCAGTCCTCCCCCCTTCGTTTGAGGCTGAAATGGTAAAGTAACTTGAGGTGGTTTGTATGCCAGCATTGTGATTTTAAATTCATTTTGAGTCAGGTCTATAACTATCAGTCAAATACAACATAAATGGAGATTGCCCAGAAGTAGATGCTACAACAGCCCAGATGTATAATTACTAATGTATTTAGAAACACCCTGCAAATCTGTAATAAAGATCAATGGCTTACAGAATAATTTGGCATCTAAAGCACAGAACTCTGATTGTATTGTGTTAGTAAACATGTTTTAAGCTGTTGATAAGGTCTGTCAAGCAGAGGAAATTGAAGTCACTGTGGCAAAGATCCCTGAGATAGTTAGCATCAAAAGAGAAAATGATATGCCAACTTCTAGAAGCATTCCTGCCATTTCTGACATATGCAGCTGTACGGAACTGGCTTATGGGAGATCCCTGAACTAGTCAGGGTAGACAGTGCCATTCAAAACACAAATCCCAGAGGCAAGGTTGCTGGAAGCAGCAGGATAATTCTAGATGTAGGGAAAAATACATATTTCTAAAAGCAGTAGTTATTATCTTGTCATGAGGCCACTGAAATAGTACATTAGACATTTAGTTTACAGCTATGACCATAAGTCATTAATTTCAATATACTAGCAGTACTTCTATTATCACATAGTACTAAGACCTGTAGAAATCCCCACGTGAACCACATCTGAAATTATTTATCAGCATGAGTTCCTCTGCTGCTACCTCCTCATGATGGCAAATTATCAACATTGGAAACATTTGTAAGTCTTTCAGCAACTGGGAATATTTTCATCTGGCTCCCAAGACACAGCTATAGAGAGCACTGAGACTGAGCTATACTAGGTAACAATTATGGAAAGTCACCACTATTTACAGACAGCTTCGCCATGAAAGATCATTTTCCAGAAAACTCAGGAGTTGCTGGATTTGTCTTCTAAGAAAGGAAGATAATAAAATGAAACAGTAATGATACAAAGTTAATTTCAAAAGGTCCAAATTCTGCCTATTCTTCATTTCATTTTGTAAATCCAACAGAAATCTATGTTTTCCTAATACTCTCATTGCAATTCTCAGAGTAAATTCACAAATGGATTTCTAGATAAACTGAAAATAAAGTTTACAGAACAATTGCATTATAAAAACACAACAGGTGCTTGAAAATTGGGAAAATCATCATTCTTCTGTGGAGTGCTAATTATAAATAAAATCATTATTTTTACCAATGGCTTACAGAGGGAGTCACAGATATCACGCATTTCTCTTGCAAATCTATTGAAGCAACTAATCTGCATTTTAGCTGAGCAGACTATCATTAGTTTTGCATACACTGCAGGTTTAACCATATCAAAACACAAACACGAACTCTGTCAGAATAGAATAGTAACACTTTCATGGCAATAGTAGTCCCTCTAGCCAAGTCATAGGGATTTAGGGAATAAAGAATTTTCTTGTACGATGAGCACACTACTTATCCACACTATGTGTTACACAGGAAATTCAAGTAAAGGAGCAAATAGCCAATCAGCAATGAAGACTGGAAGGGATGTGTCCTCATTCACAGTGTTAACAAGTCTCATTAATTCTTCAAGTTAAAAACTGTAATGTCATTAGGCAACAATAATTGATCTCCATGTCATAACTTAAAAATAGAGAATTAGAATTCAGGGAAGCCAAACCTGCTCCTTTTGAGGATGAAGTTTTGACACAGGCCTGGGGTTATGCTGACAAAAAAAACCCTAAATAGTCTTTACCCAGATGTTGCCAGGAGGAGAGATTGGAAAAAAAAGAAAAACAAACAAAAGATAAAAAAAAACAAACCCACACTCATTTATTACAAACAAAATAAATCTTCAAGCCTTCAACAAAGTATCATTTTTCTCACAGAGTGAAGTAAGGTAAGGAAACACAGTCAGACCCTGCATGCCCTCCTACCCTGTGGGAGAGTCCAGAGAGCCCTACAGAAACATCAAGGTTATTTTAGGTGTGCAGGTGATTCCTTGACAACACTGTACTTCGCTGCCTGCGCAGGTCTGTCAGCAAGGAGAGTTAAGGCTGCATGCCTGTACAGGAGTAGCTATAAGGTCCCTCAAGATGTCACAGCAACTTCAGTAAGGTTATTTCTTGCAGCAGCAGGAGTAAGCAGACAAACAGCAGCTGGTGCTGAGAACACAACACACCAGACTTTTTGGGAAAGCATGACAAATTAAATGTAACATTGCTTGTGCTAGTTCACCTGGCCTAGGGACAGCCTAGCCACAGGGCAGATTTGCTGAGACAGAACTTGTCTTTAAGGAGCACATAGGTTAGCCACAAGTCCTATCCATTTAATTACGTGTTTCTATAGCCTTCGCTGCAATGCTATTTGAACACCTATGAAGTCTGCCAGCAGTGGAACATGCCTCTGGTAGAGCTGTCAGGATCAGAAAAGAATACTAAATTAACTAGGTTTTAAAACTGATAGGAAAAGAAAGGTACCTGAAGGTCTGTTGCTTTTCACTAATTCTCCTAGATCTTAAGAAGCTCACTCATTGGCATAAGTCTCATTCTGTTAGACAGTAACAGACCCTGCAGCTATTCTACCTTTTGAATTCAGCTTCTTTTGCTTCTCAATAGTTGCTAATCCTATCTCATACATAGTTTCTGTACTGTCCTAACCCCCCTGAATTTAAAAGCTTACAGATAGGTCATAAACCATCAGGTTCTGTAAAAGTTACCTCATTCTTTGCATATTAAAAGCTTGCAACCAGCATGGGGAAATGCTCCTCTTTCAATGCAAGGAAAGAGGTAGAAAAAAAGTACAACTCCTGGAGCACAAACCAAGATATCTGTTAACAACTACTCAGTACAGACACATCAGGTTCTGGATTCTATGGCTAGAAACTACGTATTTGCCATGTAACCACTGATCTCAATCTGGAATCAAGTTTATATATATATATTTGTATTTTATTAACACATAACATTCTATATCACACTTCTCCAACTCTATCAGCTTTGAGTAACAGCTTCTTCTGTTTTATGGGCTATTTAGCTTCGTTTTTCACTGGCATTGAATATTTAATTTGCAAGAGACTAACAAAATAGTCTTGTAACAAGTTAGGTGCCACATGAATACAAGCCTGGTGGATCAAATTAAATTCAGGTCTTCACATAAGTGAATACAGAAATGGAAAACTACAAGTCTGTCCTCTTGTTGATACTTGAAAGAAACTCTATGGTGTAGATAACCAGTCTGAATACTAAGGAGAGCAGACAAGATAAATATATCCTTATATATCCTAATATGACCATGAATGCTGGAGGACAGTAGAGATACGGACCACAGGGAGTGGGGCCAGGCTCACGTGCTCCCCTCTACATCACATCTCATTCTGTCACTGCAAAGAGCAGCATACTGGCATACACAAACCTTTCATTTCATCACGTCGAGCATTTCTTCCATCTTCCAATAAGTTAACACAATTACTTATGCCCCTGTCCTGTAATGAAACAAACACTACACAAAACCAGTCACTATAGCTAAATATTTTGTTATTAAAAAATTGCCTTAGGTGGACTTATCACTTGGTACAAGACAATTCAAGAACTAGTACAACTTCATCAACTCCTTAAGTAGAAAAAGCCTTTCAGAAGCATCCTCTACTTTTGAAAACTTCAGTTTCATGATCCTCCCTAAACGACAGGGCTAAACATCCCTGTCATTTACATGACAGGGTTCTGAGATTAGTTTTTATCTATACTTTTCTATTTATTCATATTTTCACATATGCTACCAAACATCAGTTCTCTGACTGATGAAACCAACTTTTTTTACTGTTTTCAAATAAAGCAAATTTGTACATAGGTAAAAAAATCATTAAACTAAATAAAATCCATTTTTTTCCACCAGCAAATAATTTATAGTCTTCTGTTGAGTCATTAGAGCATTCTGCAGGTTGTCTTCTCCGGATACAGGCAAAGAAATAGACATGTCTGTCAATGTAAAGCTTCTTTACTGTCTGTGCTATAAGCTTTACCTCTCCCTTTGGTAACATGGAAAACTCCACTTTCCCTAAGAGTTTTCCCTAAGCTCTTTATATTTGATTGTTTCTTCCGTTTCTTTCCACTGTTTTCAATTCCCTGTCTGGTATTAATTGACAACACAGGTTATGGCAGTGGGAGAAGAGAGAAACATATAATCATATTAAGAAAGAAAAGAAGAACATAACTTAAGGAAATAAAATTAGATATCATTTCTTGTTAACACAACAGAGAGAGGTAAACACAACTGCAGTATAAAATCATATCCATGGTATCACTTCTAACAGATAAAATAAAGCAAACGACCGGGGATTCAAATTAACACATCTATGAAATTTATCTGACTAGTCTATTTAAGCATAGAGATAGTTCATTTGGTTTTCAGTGTGTGGAAAATAAAAAATTTAAGACTTTTTTCAGTAAAAATGTTTCTTTTTCCCCTGATTTTAAACTGCTCAGTCGATGTGCACTCAAGCTTGCAGATTGTTTTAGGTAAATGCAGCTGATTAGCTGCAGTCATTTTCCCTACAATACCTTTCTTTTACAATAGCAATAAATTACTTCTGTTGTTGTTACTAACCGTGCTGGTTTTGGCTGAGATAGAGTTAATTTCCTTCATAGTATCTGGTATGGGGCTGTGTTTTGCATTTGTGCTGGAAACAGTGTTGATCACACAGGGATGTTTTAGTTACTGCTGAGCAGCGCTTGTACAGAGTCAAGGGGGTGCGCAAGGAACTGGGAAAGGACACAGCTGGGTCAGCTGACCCCAACTGACGCAAGGGATATCCCAGACCATAGGGTGTCCATGCTTGGTATGATTCATCCTCAAGCTGAGGGAAGGAGGAAGTTTGGGCATTTGGAGTGATGGTGTTTGTCTTTCCATGTCACTGTTAAGTGTGACAGAGCCCTGCTGTCCCGGGGATGGCTGAACGCCTGCCTGCCCATGGGGAGTAGTGAACGAATTCCTTGCTTTGCTTTGCTTGCTTGTGCAGCTTTTGCTTTACCTATTAAACTGTCTCAATCTCTGAGCTCTCTTGCTTTTACTCTTCTGATTCTCTCCTCCAGCCCACCAGGGGGGTGAGTGAGCAGCTGCGTGAGGCTTAGCTGCCAGCTGGAATTAAATCATGTTACTAATGATATGTGTGGTAGATCACTTTAAGACAATATACCTTTGTATTAGAGATCATCATATTCCAAGTATGACTAAAGTAATACATCATCTTGAAAGAAATGCTACTACCATTATAGGTTTTAACTCAATATAACTACAAAAGACACTAGTATTATCACTTCATAAGGCAAATTAAAAAGAAAAGAAGAAAGATTCTGCAGCCTTATCTACATCATCAAGTCATGCAGTCCAACAGGAGATTTGTAGAACAAAACAGTGCTAAGGATATTGTCCTATAGACAAAGAAATCAAAATTATATAGGCATATTCATAACAAAGTTTTGAACTTGGAATTATGACCAATAAAATCTCTCCCATGGATTGGATGTCCTTTTGCAACTGGAATGCACTAAGGCCATTTCTAGATCACATCTCTTGTTTTAGTTGCATCCAAAACCCCCACATTTCATGGACTCAGACTGCCTGACAACTGAAGTAAAAGCCCAGTTAAGCAGTGAAACTCAGGAGAATCACTTCAAAAGCATGCTCTCAAACCCACTGATACTTAGGTGCAGCAACTCAGTCCATGAGACCAAACTAGATTTAATAGAAAAAACAAAAAAGCTCAGCAGCTATTTCCTTAAAACTGTCACTCCTGGGAGCCAGTCCTCCTATGCAGCGTCCTAAGGTGCCCAGGCTGCTGGGTGAAAGTGTTCTCTAGTAAGTGAGCTTACTCTCCCTCCTGGCAGAAGGTGCAGAAACGCAGTGTCAGTTCACATTTCAGTCCAAGTACTAACAGCTCTGGTAGCGCACACTGAAGAAAAGGAACTCTGGATTTCCTGAATGAATGTGCTTTTCATTTAAGCACAAAATCTGCACATTGCAAGTGTTAATTTAATGCTGTGCTACAGACTTCTCATGAATTCTCTCTTTACATCTCAGTTTCGCTATACATCAGGGTACTAAAAAAGATTATTCTGGTCAAGAGCTCTGAGGTGATGTAAGGCATTATTCTTATTGCAAATGATAAATGCTGAATTTGTATTCTGAATCTGTGTGCATGAAAAGTAGGGAAAGAATATAAAAATGCAGAGGAGTATCTAGTAACATGCCAAAGTGCAGCTTCACAGGCAAAGTACTGTCTTTCAAGAGCAGAACTGTCAGATACATGTACAATAAACCACAATTGTGTTCAAAGCTAATGCTAATATGGCTCAGTGGGAGACTAGTTTTAAATGTCATATTTTCAAGCCCTTCTCTAAACTCTCTTTCCTAGAGAATACTTCAAGGGAACTGGCATTATAATGAATTCCTTAGGCCTGATTTTCAAAGCTATTAAGTGCACCTATGATCACAAGTGCAATAGGAGATACAGACAGATATTCAGGCTTATGCTATCTAGATAGACAGGTTGTATAAATACTCTATTTAAAGTATTCCCACCCAAGTGGAAAGGAAGTAAGATGAATCAGCCTGAATTAGGATGAAGATGGCAGGATGACAACACAACTCCTTACCTATCTGAAGAAAGCTAGCTCAAAACTACACTAAAAAGTCCTGCCTATTCTTAGGACATGTACCTCTTTGCATCCAATTACTATAAACACATATTACCAACAGATAACAGGAATACCAAAGAAAATAATGAGATTTGATTATATGAAAGAACAAATTATACAATTTATGTTTTATATAACTAATTGCACATATTTCCAAAATCTTCTGATTTTTGGTGGAACATAAATTCCCTAACGGAACTGAGAGAACCTGTCTGCTGCTCTACTAGAACAAACAGGTAATTTAGAATAATTTGATCAGTTTTGACATCCCCATGCAGGCATTGCTTAGACAACACACACACAAATTGAAAATCTTATTGGCATATAAGAGCTTCATGTGTACCTCACCATAATATACTGTTTTTTTCCTACTGCAGGAGGGAAAGGTTACTCTTCCTTTCTCTCCTGTTGGTAATTTGGTAGCTGCAACAGAGAGAAGGCTTGTAGAAAGAAAAATAGCTGGCACTTAGGGCTGCGTAACTCAACAATGCATCAGATTGAGACGGAAAAAGAAGGAGTTTCAGAGCAGAGGAGCAGTAACTGAGAGCCCCGGCCCCAAGTGCTCTGATTTTCCTTTAAGTGGAGTTTGATGAAACAGGAATCCTGCTCAGAGCTGTTCATCACAGCTGGAGTGAACAATGGAACATGAGCCTCCTAGATGTTTACTCAACAGGGAGCTGTCTGCATAACATACGATTCAGCTGAAAAATACGAGATCTCAGAGACCTAAATACATATCTATTCAGGATGTGGGACATCAAGACAATTTGACATTTGATGAAGACAGATTCAATTAAAAGCTCATTATTTAAATGAAGACCAGTAAGTGTACAGGCAGTAATTAATATAGGTGGAAGCCTAAATGTGTTGTAAATATGAAAGATACAGTTGTCCTGCCCTCCAGTCCTCCAATTCTGATAAAGAAGAACAAGGAGAGCAAAAAGATCCTTAAAAAGTAGGGAGACAGTGACAATTTGCCTCCTAATTAAAGGATAAGTAAAATAGGCTGCAAATCAAGTTATTCTGAGCAGGGTATTCCCAGCTGTTCCTGAGAATAAATAACACTGTTTTCTCCTCAAATGTCACAGCATATTAAGTGCCAGAAGAGAATTATTTCAGCATATGATGAACAAAACAACACAACCCCAAGGAAGTAAGTCACTATGTGACAAAGCTGTCCAGGAGTGAACTGCAGTTCAATTTCCAGGTAATTCAAACTCAAGACTCCTATAGTATAAATAGGACTACAGAGGCACAACCCCCACGATGTTTAATAACTTTCTCATTTGCTTTGTTACAATCAAACCACTGGTAAATGAAGGTCACTTATCTTTTTCAAGTATCCCAAGAAATGTGAGAAACCTGGGCATCTCCAAAACTTCTCAATCCATGTTTGTAGCTCATTTTCTTTCCGAGCACAGCCCCATAAATATAGACAAACAGAAAGCCAACACTGTGAGTACTGCCCATTCTTGTGGTTCTCTTTCCAGGACACTATCATGAAATCAAACTAGCCCCATGTCTAACTCTGACAATACTGCAGCTAATTATCTCATAGTCTTCCATATTATTGATACTGTGCTTCAAGCTCCAATGTTCACAGCAACAGAATTCACAGACCTCTTCCACTGACATACTTTGCTAAACCATACACACACCAGGATGTCAGGCTACAGCTTCTCAACTTAGCCACGAGCTTTGCTAAGAGGGATGGCATAAGATTCAGTCCTGAATGGTTTGAAACTATCTTTAGCATTCTAATGTTCAATCTTCATAATATTGTTGCACAGAACCTTATGAAAACTAGTAGTTATAATATTTAACTTCTATGTAAGAAGATATTAAAATTGCTTTTTGGAGGAATGAAAAGGCCATATGATTATTAAATGTATAAATAAAATGTTTTCTAGATGATTATTGACCTAGAAACAGATGAAAATTCACTTGACATGCCATGCTTTATTTATTTATTTAAGAGAACAGTTGTGTCATGTTATTCTAAACACAAAATATTCCCAACATGTATTTTCAGACATAACTAATCTCTTCCATGACCATGATTCATTATGAGATGGCTAAGTCCTCAAGGAGTCCAAGCAACAAATAAAGTCTACTTCTGATGACAGATTATGGATAAATATCCTCTCTGTAATGTACCAAAATAGAGCAGAAGGACAGTTGTTTCTCTCACTGATCATTAATTCAGGCCAAATTTAAGTACAAATGCTAATTAAAAATCTGTTGATCTTCACTGCTTTATGACAAAAAAAACCCCAGAGGCAATGGTGGCACTGAACTAATTTTACTGACAAATCTTGGCATCACCCTCTGCTGAAACTTCAAATTTAGTGAAAACCTAACAGTACTTTGATCAATTCTGAAATATGCCCAAACATTTAATTTTATAAAGCATCTGTTACACACTGACTTCAAATGCTAAATATTTCACTGCATGTTGAGAAAGTTCCATTTATAATATTCAAAGTCTTGCATGACATCCTGAGAATTACAGAAGACAGATTCAGAATTCATTCTGCTAGATTATCTTTAAAGCTAAGCGCTCCTGAAAATGACAATGCTTACTTACTTCTTAATAGGTTTTCTTATGTGCAGTATGAAAATGGAAATTACTGGGTATGCCATTATTTATAATTATTTATATACTAAGTTATGAAGCTAAATGCATCCTCATTTCACTGGTTTAGATCTCCACTGTTAACTCCCATGCACAACACTTAAGAAGCCTGGGTTATGGTATTTGCACAGAAAAGTAACAGATGCGGTTTTACCTATAGGCCCATGTAAAGATGAAGGGGCTCATGGATCACAAACAGCAAGTACAAAGGCAAGTGGAAATAACTTGTGCAGTTCAAGTGTGCTATTACAGCATGAGTGTGCACAGACAGTGTAGCAAATTTCATCACTACACAAAAATTCCTAACAGAAGGCTAGGCTGTTACTTGTATGTGAAGTTACAGCAATTTTTGAAGTTCTAAGGATAGCACCAATCCCTACCTTTCATTTCACTTTAAACATGCTTTGTTGAAGATAACAGAAGAAAGTCTCCTGAGACTATTTAGTCTCATGTGTGATTATTATTCAGCAGCATATACTTGCCTAGATCCTACAGTGTGCTCTATTACAAATCAGTATTAGAATTCTGCTATGTGACACCTCCTGAAAACTGTGATAGGATCTTAGGGGACAGTCTACTGTAAATGATTTATTCCTACTTACACTGCTTGCTTTTCTGCTCTCAGAAAGAGCTAGAATGGCTAGACCCTTGTGGCATGTTGCTTGATTGGTCTTATGTTATTTCAGTCTCTTTCCTTTATACTGATTATCTTTGTCAATACTCAAAAGGTAGGTAAAAAGAAAGATGCTTCAATGAAGTTAAAAAAAGTACTTTCCTTTTCCTTACATACTAATAACACCGTTCTAAAATTATCTTTTCTGATACCAAAGTTTCCCCTAACAAGAATATACACCTTTTAAAGAGATTAAAAAGAAATTAAAATAAATAATTAACTAATTTCTTGGTTTTCCACTCCTGCTTACACTGATTATATCCCAGTGTACTGCTACCTGTACTGAACTAACTTAGAAGTAATAAAAAAATTTACTTCTGATCTTACTAAACTTACAAACAATTACACAATTACACATCTCTTTTCCATCAATCCTTACAACAAAATTCACATTCGTTGGTTTGGCTCCTGTGTTTTTTTTCCTTTACCCCTTTCCCCCCAAATAGGAATCCTTTAGTATCAGTCCTCTATTTTCTGCTACTATTTAGCCAACTTTGGATTGCAGGGCAAGAGGAATGGTGCTCACGCTGCCAGGCATCAGTCTGTACTGGAAAAGGGCAACTATCATCACAGCTACCTTCTAGCTGGAGGGCAGGACCATTACTGTATGCTCATTGCTCCTCCAAGCCCTCTTCACTACAGGATTCTGCGAACTGATTACACTTTATGCTGGACAGGTGGAAGAGAAAAGATGTTTAAACATGAAGTTTAATACCTTGGCTTATTTCCAAGTTAGTTTCTTGCCAGTTAAGGGTGGACAGCAAGGTGCTCTCAGATGGTAGCTGAGTTAGGAAGTGCACTTGGTGCCTCTCCTTAATGTCGCTGTGTTCAACACCAACTAGGCTGGTCTGCAGGCTTAAGTAAAACTCAATTCAGTCTTAGGTCAGGCCAAGTCTGTAGTCACATCTGGACTGTAGGACATACTTTAAGACCCTTCTTATCCACCAGCATCACCTTACCAATGATTGCCACCAACATACTGAAGTTCCATGATTTGAGCCCTACAGGCAGTTATTACATTTGTTACCACTAAACTTCCACCAGGCTAGAAGAAAAATCTGAGATAACTGCCTCTAAAACAGGCATGTTAAAAAGCTAGCAAAGCAGTTCATAAACATGTTTCACATTAGTAACACAAATCCATTTTTGCAGCCAAACGTGGCATTGCATATTGTTATGAGATGGCCTTTACAAAGACAATAAGCAATCACAAATACCCTTAATGGGATAATACTACCATGAATGTGAAAAGAAATAAGCATCTGTAACACACAGATTAAAAGAGGCAGCATATTTAATATGAAACAATGTAAAGTAATGCTAACATGAGACCAGAAGATTACAAATTTATTCAATTAGTCATACAGCCAAACCGTGAATACAAATATTCAGTATCAGCAGTCTGATATATAAGGCATATCAGAAAATAGGTCAAATTAGAGTGTATCACGCCTGCTCAAACAAATGACAGTAGTGTGAGGATAATGTTTTTTCTTTTTTTGGGGTATACTATCAAGATGTTGAATTCTGGCTGTATTTATCAAATAACTTCACTATTGTTACATTCCTTTTATTATTATGCTGTTATGAGACTAATTCTTCCAAGACAACTAAAAGGATACCACCTGTGATTCTTCTTGTTTGAGTGTGGGGAAAGAATGGGATATATCCTCTAATAAATCAGCTAGCGTTGCAAGATAGAAAGGACCTTCAGGAGACTAATATTTCCCTTTAAGAATCAAACTCTGATGAGTCAGTACAAATAGAGAGCACATCCTGAGCTTCATCTTATATATGAAAACACTCTTTACACATTATAACGCAGTTCTTCTGTTCCTTTGTGGTTCTTCTGTGGCTACTATTACGCAACGGTGAAGTGTAGGAAGTGCCAAGGATAAGTATACTTGATTCAGTAAATACACTAGTTGTGTCCAGCTTTTGATGTCATCTGATTGACTTTCAGCTGTGTGTCATGGCTGTAGCCCTCACCTGTCAGGATCACAGATTACATGTACTTCAAGATGTATACATATTTTGTGAATACAAATTGTCAAACATCCTTACCAAAATTTTTCACTTGCATAAACAAAGAGAGAGGGGGACAAAAATCATGTCCACAGCATCAAAGTCCTAAGTATTATATCATGAAATAACTCAGTGAGTTTCTGTCAATTAACACATTGGATACCATCTTTCAATTTTTCCTGCTCTCATACTGAGGAGCTCAGAACCAATATTCTAAATGCAAAGTGCACGGCAGTCACTCATTCTAATTGTGAAGAATACCACTTGAAAAACATCTTCAGCCCATGTCATCTATCCTCTATTAAATATTATATCATCAACAATCTTTAAAAACACTCTTGCACCAGCAGTTTGAACTCCACCTGGTTCTTATACTGACAATGGATTATTATACACCTTTGCCTTTCAGTCATAATGACTGGAAGGTCTTCCCTGCACCAACAGAGCCAGCACCTGCCTGCTCACTCTGTGCTGGTACTGGCACTCATGAAACAGAGAGTTCTGTCATTTTTCACCCTCATTCTTCTCAGCAGTTGCTGCTAATGAAAATTATGATCAAGAGATGTATGTTAAGTTACAGTGGGGAACCAAGATAATAGTAGAAATTTCAATACTCAAGCTGTATAAAATAGTTTTATTTCATTTGCAGATTATGGATTTTAGAAAAAAAAGAACAAAGAAGCTGCTAACTTATATTGTAAGATATAAGTATGGAACTGGGGACTTCACATTTAATGGTATTACATTTTATCCCAATACTACTGACACATATTCTGGACTGTCTTTGTAGCTATGCTTCACAACATTTGTCCCAAGCCAAGGTAATAAAGAAAACATTATATACAGCATATCTTAAAAAAGTAACTTACTTTCAGTCCAAGACACTGCCTTTTAACACAAACCATTGCTGTCTACCATATAATCAATCCTAATTTATATAAGCTTTGCCTTTTTCAGTTTAACCAATCATTTTCCACCCAAACCCCTGAGAGATGCATTTCTGAACATCAGAAAGATCAGGTAGATCAGGTTTATTCCACTGCATTTTCTTAACAATACACTTTTCTTATCAAAGAAAAACAATATTAATTGTACACATTAACTTTTTGTAAACACATCAATTTTATCATGTTTCTCATTTATGCATTTCTGCTATGTAATTCCCTCTTTCAGTTGTGTGTGCTCAAATTTGATATGGGATAAGTAATTTCATTCTCTTTGGATTTGGGAGATACTTAGAAGATACTTTATCTTTTACGAGATAAATTTTCCAAGTCCCCTGACCAGCATATGAAGTCCCTGAGCAATGCTGATGCATTACAGGTATTGGTATGTGTTTCTACTTCATACCAACTAGCCATTCTGGCTGTCTTAATATTCAAATTCACTATCCTTAATGAAATTTTTTTTTTTTCTATTTTAATTTTAATTTTACTGTAGTACTGTTTTCTACAAATATCTCTAAGACAGCCTGACAATTAGCATGCATCAAATGCATTGCTGGCTATTAGCAAAAATAGGGCACCTTTCAACATGCTAAAGGCAACAGTTGCTGACAGAAATTAAGCAGCTGTTTAAATCTTTGTGGTGTCTTCCATATTTCATAAGCTACATCACAGTAGTTGCCCTTTTCGACTCTTTCGCCCCCTCCCCCTTACCACCCGATTCTTACTTATTCCTGATTATAGGAGCTGTTTCATCCTCGGTCCTGATAAAAAGCCTTTGTAAGAAATTCCCTTCATTTAGTCTGGTTTTTTTTTTCCTAACTAGTGTGAAATGCTGTAACACATGATTTAGCAATGTCTGTGAAGAAGAACTATTTCTAGATGTTATTCCTAATAACACTCGGAAGTGCCACTTTTTGTATTTAACTCTTGTCATTCTCCATCTGCGAAACAAATGTCTCTCTCAAAAATATTATAGACCCTCAGAACTAAAGGCACACAGAATAAAAGGCAGGTGCTGCTCTCAATTCCCAGGCACCCTGCCCTGGAATGCTGTACTTACAAGACTCACATAACACGATTCAGTGTGTGTGTTCCAGGAAGAAAATGGAAGTGACTTAAGATAGATCAGAATTACTGATTCTCTGAAGGGATTTTCTCCATCCTCTCCTTAGAGGAGAGGTTTATTTTAGTGAAGAGTGAAGCCCATTTGCAAGAATAAGAGCAGCGTTTTCCTTTAAAGGAATTCATCCCCCAGCTAAACAGTAATACAAATTCATCCTGACTGCTATGAATTGCTTCTCAGCATTGGTTCACTGGCTGCTGACCATGTTATAAATTGGTCATCTTAAATTCTGCAGACCAAGTTGTGAGAAAAAGTATTCTTAACTGAAGATTAACACTGACATACATTTGTGTCATAACAAGAAAAAACAGGGCAACAAAACTTTGTTATAAATTATCTCTCATTTATCCAAATTTGCATCTTCTGATATTTCATCGGAAAACTCTGAAAAACAGACTCTGTTTCTGAAGAACAGTATTTGTTCTTTTATTGAAATGTTGCCATCAGAAAGCATGGTTTGTTCCTATTCATAATTCAGAGTTCCCTTCAGAAAAGGCAGAAGCTGACTGTTCAAATATATTGAAACTATCATAGCCTGCAGCACCTGCAGCAATGCATTATTGATATTCAGCAGTGGCACTGATGCATTTCTATGAGCATATGCTTTCCTCTGTACTGGAGAATTCTAAATGGAAAGACATTTCCTGTGGACTTTTTTTTCTGACACTTTCCTGAGACAGATCCTGGAAAAGAATGACATCTGGACAATTGTACATCGAGACCAGAGGATCTTGAGGAAGCCTCCACTGTTTTGTTGTTTTGGGGTTTTTTTAATATATATATAAAATAATAGTAATAATAAAAGTTTGTTGGTTTGTTTTGTTTTTTTTTTACAACCCCTCTTTTTTCTTTGCTCCACAAGGGAAGGGAGCCAGGTCAGAAGGAGCCGACAAAGTTGGCAGAGCTGTGCCCTCAGAGGGTGCCCTCAGGGCCCTGGCAAAGCTCCTGTATTTCCACAACTAGCATGTACTTACAGGACAGTTTTCATAAACCCATTCCCGCTTCTCTGGGGTCTGGCCTAGCAGCTCCCATTTTTGATGCAGTCAATTAAGTATTTTCTTTTGCAGCTAAAAGGAATTTTCCTTCTCATTGAAATAGCATAAGGCAGGCTTTTCCTCTCAAGACAAAGCTCAGTTCACTGCTGATTGAGAACTACTAAGTCCTTTTCAAATGCAGTTCTGGGTCGTGACAAAATCTGAAGTGCTCTGTAGCAACTGGGGTTGGGTCTTGTTAAGACTTCATTCAAAGAAAGTCTGCTGGCAACCCTCAGTCCCTTCAATTACATCACTCATGACATCAACATTACAACAGCAAAAGGCACAAGCAGAAATTGAGAGGAATGAATGTACAGTATGTAATTTATTGTGGTAATTTTTAAATCCCAAGTGAATTAATTTTAAAAAGCTGCTGGGTAATTATTTTGTGGTTTGTTGTTTTTTTCTTCTTGACTGGAACAATGAATCATTAAGTAAGTGAGAGCTTGAAGACACCATGCTGAGGAGAATTGTCTAGCGCCAGTAAGCAGAGAAAAATCTGATTCTGATAGCAGCCTCATCAGTTACTACATAATTTAAATGGAAGTTAGATAATCCTAAAGGGTTTTAGAATCTCATCTAAACAGCACCATTACTCATTCTCAAAACATTTTATTGCAATTGAAGACCGCTTTTATGCTCTCGGATAAATTTAACAGGATCCCTGTAATTTTATTTTTATGTAAATATGTATGCCCCATATATAATAAAATGGTTCACTGCTAAGCATTTTAAGAGTGTAGGCTTCTATGCTTCTTTTTGCATAGAACATGAGCCCTCAGATAAATCCTAGAGCAATGGACTACTTTTAATTTGAACACATCCATTTCTCTCTCTCCTGCTTCGTAATCAATCACTAAGTACCATTTGCAAAACTCAGAGTTTAAAAAGCATTTAAAACAATATTTTCAGCAGCTTATGTTTTAACCTTCTATGCTGGGAGACAATGACATTTCTGAAGTATGACCCTTGTTTTCCTAACTCCATGCTTACTTCTGCTATAGCCACTGTTTGCTCTCACTAGGCTTCCTCTTCACTGAAACCCTAATGACTAATTTCATGCTTGAAGTGAAAAGCAAACTCCCTGGGAGAATGGCAGCAAGCACATCAGCTTTGAAAAGCTTACAGTACTCACTTTGAAACCCAGGAAAATAACTATTTTGGTGGAAGCAGTAACTTACACATTACTGCCAAAACAAAGCTACTGCCAGGTTAAGCACACCATCATTTACTGAGAAAACCAGAATTTTCAGAAGTCATTTGGGAAGTGTTCTGATTTAGCCTCGATTGCTACAGAATTCAAGAGAGTAACATCACCGAAAATTGAACTGCTTGTTACATTCATTACCTAATGCACGGTCAGGCATCTCGTGACATCTGTTTACATTCTTAGCACATAAAAAAGGAACAGTAGAGACACAAACCAGTGAATCATTATGAAGTACAAAAGGCTAATGGATAAAAATACACAGGGCTATAAAGGCAGCACACCTGATTGGGCTCACTCTCCAACACCTACCAGCTTAGTGAATGCAAAGGAGGTACTGTTTTACTGCTTCAGAAGGATGACATAACCTCAAACTGAATTCAGTTTCCACTGTATGCATTCAGTCTCTCTAATAAAAGATGCATTCTGTTCTTTATTTACTTCTGAAAAATTTCTGTTCCAAAGTCACTACTATTTTTGATTTACAGAGACTTGAAAGAGAAGAGAAATATTGCAGTGACACACATTTTTGACTGGGGCACTGCAGAAGTGACAGATGATTTTTGTCTGGGGCAGATCAGATGCAACTCATCGAGCACTAAATGTTTCAGTGCTATTGCTACTTTGCCATGTTCCAACTACAAAAAACTTACAGTATATTCACAGTTGGAAATTTACTCCCCCCCTCCCCCCAGAAAAAAAAAGGTGGCCAGAAGTGTTACGTCACAGAAACATATTGTGACAGAATGGCCAAATTAAAGCCTACAACGTAAACGTGTGCTACACAAAAAAATGAGCAAGCATTGTGAAACATCAGCATTGGATTTTCTGTTCTCCACACCTCAAAAAGAAAGCCTGAACCAAATGGAAGTGCATATGTGGGTTATCCCATTTCTCAGGAAAATCCTAAGCAACAGCTAAAGTAAAGAATTGATAAAATCTTTCAGATGATTATGTATTGTAGAAATGGGTTATGAGAATGACCTACTACAAAGACCTCCACAGCAATTTGAGTTAGCTGATGCTGCAAAGGCACCTCAATCATAAAACAATTTTCAAAATGACAGCCTGTGCAGTTATTGCATTTATAAGAAGGTTTCTTAGTCGGGAAACAAAATATCGGAACACACAGCAGCATGGCTAACAGCACTGCTGTAGGGTGGGTGTTTGCTTGTGCAACCATGTCAGGCTGCTGAGACACAGCAGTTTGGGTAGAAGATGGCTCCATGGTTTGCACTAACTCATTTCACTGGTGCAATCTTCCTGCCATTGGCTACAAACACAAATCAGGAAGCACCCGTAAACACTTGTGAAACATCCCAAACATACACAGGCTTTGAAAAGTGTGGTTTTTAAAAAAAGGGAAAATCTCTGTTCAAATAAATAGTTTTTGTGATTTATGGAAAAGATATGTTCAATGTAACACGATAAGTGAGTGTTCTAAACAAAGGTGAAGAGTTGTATACCAGTTGCTGACACAGTCAGGAAATTCTCAAATGGTCATTTAATCCATTTAGTTCCTGCCATCACAGTGATGCCAAGCAAACTTCCTGGTGCCAGCAATCTGGTCAATGACTACAGACCAGATGCTTAGAATAAATCAGCAGACATAAACATCTGTATGAAGCAGTCCTTCCAGAAACAGGGTAAAACAGAATAATTTTGTAAAATTTCTCCCTTCATGTTTTTAGATCCATTCTTCTTCAGAAATATCCACAGAATCACCTTTACATCTACTGGTTATTATGCATGTGTTTCCTGCTTATTTCCAGAAAACTGCCACTATTTAATAAAACTGGAAACATTTAAAGCAGAGAGTTCATTTGTCTTGTGGAAGCTGGCAATATAAAATGAAGCAACCTCTCTATGTCCGTTAATCATTTAGCTCAGGGCATTATGCCACATGCTCAGAAATGTGCTTAACATGGTGGTGCTTTAGCTAGCACAAGTGTATCTCAATCCATGGTAGAATAACTAGGGAAACAGATTAAGAACTCAATTTACCTTCTTCACCCCTCCACAATTACACCTCTTCCTCCCCCCCTTTTTTTTTTTAAATACAGTTACAATTGTATATGGGGTCTAATTCTGATCCGGCACATCAGGTGTATTTATAAAGTGTCAGACATTATTATTTGTTTTTACAATGTAGGAAATGATTTCAGCATCCTGGTTTCTTTCAATTTTCCAGACTAACACCAGCTTTTATAACACCCAGAATTCTAACTGGAATAAAATCGATACAATATATAACTGATCTCAGATGGACAGAAAGAAAATATGGGGATTTATATCACAAGGGCAAGGAATATTTTTATTTGCCTTTTCCAACAACAGATTTTCAAATGAGTAAGCTTCATTCAACTTCCTACTGTGAAACTCCCCAGCCATTTTCTCTAATGCCCTGTAATCCACTTTGTGCATAACATTTGGAATACCAGAATGGCAAACAGAACATCACAAGGAAGAAAAAAACCCACCAAAACTCTGAGAGATCAAAGTATTTTTCATCCAGACCCTCCCATGAAACATGAAGAGCATCAAAACAGCAACACATACATTTTAGGATTATGCAACAGACTTAAAGCAACAAGAATCTTTGTTTGAAAAATGGAAGTTTAAGTAATATTGACACATTCATATATGAAACCATTTACGAAATATGGTATTTCATCAACTACTGAAGGACTAATAAGACTAAAAATCAGAGCGTGGTAAGAGAAGTACACTTTCTTAAGCACAATGTAAGCACACTTCTAAAGCAACCTAATTCTAACTCTCCAACTGCATGCCCTTTTAAACTTACGGAAATGCCAGACAAAAAGAATGTCGTGATAGCTAGGAAAACCAAACCCTCTGTCCTGTCACTACAGGCCCTTGTCAAAAACCCCTCTCTAGCTTTCTAGTCAGCCCCTTTAAGTGCTGGAAGCTGCTCTAAGGTCTCCCTGGAGCCTTCTCCAGGCTGAACAAGCTCAAGCCCAGCTCTCAGCTTATATCCATACAAGAGGCACTCCAGCCCTCGGAGCATCTTTGTGACTCTCCTCTAGACTTGATTGAGCAGGTCCAGAGGAGGTTTAGGTTACTAATCTCATTCTGCCCATTTCCAGGACTTAGCCGAGGTTCCATAAAAAATAAATTCTGAAATAGAAAGAACATAAAAAATCTGACAGTAGAAATGGTATTCTGAACACCAAACATATAGACGTCTACAGAGTACAGGTAAAAATTAGTTTTGCAGAAGGCTTACCTGCTGCACAAACACAGAACAGAAGAGATACCAACCACTGCTACTTTCACATGATTAAAGAATTCTACCTACATCTCAAGTACTTTAGTTCGTATTCATTCGGTCTCTAATGCCAGCAAGCCAAAGCACACACCATTTCCTGAATTAGCTCTTTTATTTACAGGGAGGAAAGAAACCAAATATGATCCATTCTCTTAGGAGATGGGAGCTACTGGAGTGCCATTCTGGAACCATGCCTACAGCTGAACACGAAGTGCCCAAGAAACAGAGCAAGGGGGTAGGACAGGGCTGTGCATAGAGTCAGCATAGCCATTGAAAGCTGACTGGAAAACCAGAAGCATAAACTACCCTATTTTAAGAATCTTCCATCTTCATTATGTAATATGAATTGCCTTGCTGTGAATTTACCCCTCTCCAAATAGGACTATATCTATGTCTTAATCTCACCATTACACAGCTTCACATATTCTCCAATACTTTCTCAAGCTATGCATAAAGTCCCAAACTTGTAGGGTTTATAATGAAGTAATTGGAGCATGCCATTTAGAGCAGCTACAAGAAAGTAGTGACTTGTTCAACCATGTGAGTGAAAAAAAATTGAAAGAATTAATTAAGTCTTCCCCAAATGGGTGCAAAAGGGAATTAATACTTTTAGTTGTGCCTTTTACTGACCATCCTCTGGTAATCACTAAGGAGTCCATCAACATAGCAGCTAACTGAAGCACAGATTGAATATATTTGGTCTTTTTTATTACATATTTATATGTATTACTAATCACCTAGAAGGGTTGGTTTTGGGTTTTTTTTAACTTTTTTAGCGGGATTATTTTAAAACTCATCAGTTTGGTGGCCAGATTCCAGCCCCTAATTTCTAAATGACATCAAGAATGAAATGTGAAAACTTGGGAGAAGGGAAAGGAGTATCCAAGGGCTTTTTTAACAGGCTCTGAATCTAAGAAAAAGAAACAGAATTCCAGTACTCAGCTGAAACTCTACAATGTTTTACTTGATCAGGACATATTCTGGATGGCTTTTTTAACTGTGCGTATCATAGAAGTCATGTACACTTGACTGTCAGTGACTTTTAAAATAGAAATTATTAAATCTAATATCAATATAAAATATTCCTTCAAAGACAGTCCCTCCATTCTCTCATTCTTCAAGTTTCAATTAATCATTATTGCTTCCTCAGCTCTTTTTCAAAACTGTTCTGCAGATGGCTGCAGTGTGAGCAGCTATACTATACTACAAAATGAGGCATGCATTTAGAAGAGTTTCTATGGAAGTTCATAAAACTTAGAAAACACTCAAATATTCTCTGGGATAGACATCTGTGCTTGTAACTTGCACAATCAAACTAAACACCGCCCTGCAGACCTGTACAACCTCCGCTATCTCCATTCTCCAAAAGCAATGCTAGCAACACAAAAGAGCAGTACTTGTGTTGCACTTCAGATTCCTGCTTCAAGCAGTAGGCTCCATAGTCTACAGACAGTCCACAACTTTCTATATCTGGTTTTCTTAAAGCTTGACAATCATTAATAATTCATTTCATAAATCATATTTGGATGCCATCATGAATGATGTCACCTTCAGAAGTAAAAACACCATGAGTGACTTCCATGACACACTCGGTAAGCCCTCATTCTGTCTCCGTTTACACTTATCATGAGCTGTCAAACCTAATTTCCTGCCAGCTCCTTGTCAGAGCTCTCTGCTTCATGTCAGATATCAAACAATGCCCTTGAAGCACAAACAGCTGCCTTTCCCTTCCCTGAGACAGCACTCCCTCCACCTTCCGAAGGATGCAAGAAAAAAGGTGACATTTGTGGTTTTGCATCAAACAAAGAACGCTAATCCACCAACTCTTTTGTAAACAGTTTGTTTAGAAAGCAATCCCAAATGATTAAGTACTAAATAAATAAATAAATCTGCAATCAGCAGGATTTCTGTTCTTTCTGTCCTTGAACTACTTTCCACTAACTCAGGAATCATCAGCACCTTTTTTCTGTTTATAAGTTACTGAATGTGATCATTTTGCATATACATTCATGTCTACTTTTAAATTTAAATATACTTTCAGTGATATATTCAGTGACACAGACTCAAACATTTGCCTTCAGTACTGCTGATAAAAAAATGTCTTTTAGAATAGCAGTCTCTGACATAGCTATTTTCCAGAACATGAAAGTATACTTTATAAAGAGTATATTTTTCCATGTAGTATACTGACTCCCTTATAAAATTCCAACTAATTCTAGCCTCTTTTCAGTATGACCAAGATATACCATAAAAAAATCCCAGCAGTGCAATCTTGTATTAAAGATGTCCAAAGGTAGGTATCAGTATTACAAACAGATGCTATATAACACACTATTTTCAGCACTATAACAAGCTTCTAAGGCACATACCCAGCTCTGTCTGTGGAAGGCAAGACCCCGTATCAAAATGGGATGCACACAATTCACGTACGTTCTGGTAAGTGCTGTCCACTGTTTTCAGAAAACAATGAGCTCCGCCTGTCTTTACAAGTCAAATTTCTCCTGTTCCAACTTCCAGGATATAATTTGTAACTACTTTATCTCTGCATTTACTTAAGCTCTTCATGGCAACAAGTATTTTATTCTCTTGAACCCAGCCACACAAAATAAAAATAGCTCCTATGTGGTCATTACAGAATGCCTTCATTTCCACTTCATGGTCGTTTCTTCTGCCTATTTTCTCTTTCCTCACATCTGTCCATTTGAGATATTCTTATGCTCTTCAGTAACATCAAAACTCCATTCTTTTGAAGTAAAAACATTTTTATGATGAAAACCATTTATAAGAATTTAATAAAAACAAATATTTCAAGAAAGAAATAAATCAATAAAGCTGACTTTTGTGCGCTCTCCTGATAATGCTACTTTTAATGAAGAGTGAGATTAGCTATAGAATTCGGATTACATTAATTTTAAGTGTATTTAATGATTAAAAAAAAAACAACACCAAAATAATGAACCAGTTTCTACTACTACTGATTTACGGGGGAAAAAAGGTCAAGTAAAAAGCTTTTCAAACTCACAGAATTAATTTAAACCAGACACCAGCTTCATGGACGTAAAGTAATACATCTTCAGAAAAGATTTTACGCATGGAATAAGAGTAGAGGCATAGCTCCCCAAAATTTACTGCAATTCTTAAAATCACAGTTTTAACTTCATATGATGAAGACTTCATCGCTTTGGCTTCCCTGTTCCATGGGCCTACTGGTAATCAAAGGCCCTCATCGAACTATAGCAACCCCAACCTCATGCTGTAACAATTAGCAGCTGGCAACAGTTCACAAACAGCCAACCCAATCTGGCAGGAAAGAGAGATCACTTGCTTGTAACAATAGACCAGGTACAATAACATGAGTGTGCACCCATCTTCCTGCCATGTGCAGCAGGAAAGCTCTCTTAAGAGATGGGCTGCAAACAAGCTGTGATAGGAACTCTTTTCTATATTCAAGAGTAGGTCTCCTTTTATTTACATCTACACAAAAGGACACTTCAGAGGCAAGTATATAATCTCCTCCTTCACATATTAGGTTAGAGAATGATATCACATGTGTATCAAAATCCTAACAAAGAACCAGCATTCTCTAGTTTTTAAAACACACAGAAGCATTTGCACCAAATCACCATTTAAAAGTCAATTAAAAGTTGCTATCTGCTTTCCAAAAGCAAATATTTAACATGCCACAGTGTTAACTTTCTCCCCACTATCTGCATGACAGTGATATTGCTATTGCAATCCTGACTCTCACAGTTTCAGCTCTGAATCACAGAAATGCACTAGTTTTCTGCTGCAGCTGCCAGTCATGTAAGCCACATCTCATACGGTCTTAAGTCATATCCTAGTTTTGCTTATGTTACAAGCCCTGGGCTCCTGAACTAAGTTATTTTCACTTCAAAGAAACCTATATAACTGCCAATGAAGATGATTTTGACATATATCCTGTAGGATCTAGAATATGTCATTATTTGTACACTGCCAGTAGCATTTTATAATACAACAGAAACATGCACCTGTGTAAAATCACTTCCTGAAACACATACAACAGGACAAGGACAGAAAAAAGACCTTTCACTTCAATGAGAGGAAATTACAGGCAAAACCTCCTGACCCAAATAACCAAGCAACATAGGAATTTTGTTCTTCTCCATTACACTGCTAGGCTCACGTTCAGGTTGTTGATCATCCTGCTTCTCTGAGACAATTGTAATTCAAAATAAGTTTTGAAAGTGGATAGGAAAACATAAAAACCCCAGAAGTCTAATTGGATGCTAACAAGTATAGCTCTCCTACAATTCATTATTGATAGATCCAACAATATGGTAAAGCAAGCTTTCCTATGGAAGAGAATCCAAGTAAATTAATAATAACGGAATTTTGATTCTTCTGCATCTGCATTGTGCTAATACGAACTGGTTCTATGTATTAACTCCAAAGGGAGCCACATGCTGACAAGAGCTAAAAGCTTCATACATACTCGTTGCAGCTCTTCCCAGTTGTATTGCTTAATCTGAAATGGCTTATAAGTGCAGGAAAAACCATGATGTACATGCACTTGGAAAGCCAATGGGTAAGATCAGAAGTTTTTCATCAAGTGGGGCTAATCAAGAGTCAAATGCACTACCATGTGCAGCTCTATATCGTGGATAGCTTTATTGTGAATTATCTAAACAAAACCTAGGCAAGCTTTGTCCTCTTACTATTTCTAGGTGATGCCCCTGCATTTCTTCTGTGTGGCTTTTGCTAGAAAGGTTGAGGTTTGAAAAGTTCTCTAAGTTCTGCTAATATGAGTTAGAAGCAAATAACCAGCTGACACATTTTAAGAGATGACCTAATTTAAGATCCCTTGTGAACCATTAATTAATTCATCATGTTGATTTATTCTATCCATTGCCTGCTTTGTCTATTCCCATTACTTCCTAAGAAAATTAAAACTTCTTTTAATTATTAAAGACTAAAGACAACTTATGAAGTCTTTAATTTATTAAACTATTTTTCATGAATTACAAATATATCATACACAAGTGACTTCTCTATATTAGGTCTAATAGTGAGATAATTCATGCCCACAGTGTTCTAGAATAACCCACTCAAAGCCTGACTGAGCATATCCTCTATGACTAATTCACACCACTGCTCATGAGATGTCAGCTGTAGCTTGTTCCTCTGACTACAGCTGAGAAAAGCAAGCTGTGGATCTGTGATGTTTTAAATAAGGTTCAGCATGTTGTAGAACAAAACATATTCCTGACTGCTCACTAACCATGTGTCCTGGGTTCAGCTGTAACAGTCATTTTTCTCCTTCTCAGTAGCTGGTGCAGCGCTGTTTTTTTGACTTTAGCCTAGCTGATAACACACCGATGTTTTTAGTTGTTGCTAAGTAATGCTTACTCTGATGAAAGACTTTTCAGTCTCATGCTCTGCGAGTGAGGAAGGGCACAGGAAGCCGTGAGGAAGCAGAGACAGGACACCTGACCCAAACTAGCCAAAGGGGTATTCCATACCACAGCATGTCACACGCCCAGTATATAAACTGGGGGGACTTGCACAGAAAGGGCAGATCACTGCTCAGGTCAGGCTAGGTGTCGGTCTGCGACTGGTAAGCAACTGTATTGCGCATCACTTGTGTTTATTGTTTCTTTTCTCCCTTTCGCCTTTTAGTTTTATATTCTCTCCTCTTGTTATTTCCCTTATCATGATTATTATTGGTGGTAGTAGCAATGGTTTTGTATTATACCTTAGTTACTGGACTGTTCTCATCTCAGCCTGTGGGATTTGCACTCTTTCGATTCTCCTCCCCATCCTTCTGGGAGCTGTGGGGAAGACGAGGGGAGAGTGAGCAAGCAGCTGCATGGTTCTGAGTTACTGGTCAGGCTTAAACCACAACACCATGATACATTACTAACACTTCAAGGAATCAACTTCATAAGCAAACCGTATTTTAAATAACAGAAGTTACACCTGTTGCTTAAAATCAGCATGTTCTAAATATCATTCATTTGGACAGCAAGTACACTTGGAAGTGCCTCTCAATGGAAGCATCAGTTTGTCCAGTATTTCTCTGAGCCTCTCAGGAAAACCTCCCATAAGCCAATAATTAAATCCTGTTACGTTTGAGAAAAGTAGAAAACCAGGGCTGAAACTAGAGGTCTTTTCCTACAACCACCAGTCTGTACTGGAGTTATTACTCCATCCGTGTGAGAGAAATGCTATGGATAGCATTTTATTTACATTCAGAGGTAAACCCCCCATCTTAATTTTCGGAATTAATTGCAATTATCATTTTATACTTTCCTTCAAATTCTTCAATGTGTCTCAACCCCAGCAGTGAGAAAAGTTAAGGAGTTAAGTATGCCATGATAGTCAAAGTACACCAAAGCCTCTGCAAGATGACCCCATTAAACGGCCTCAATATACTAACAGTTCTGGCCTCTAAACCAGTGTAACCCAGGATACACTCTCCCTAGTGCTGTCCTGAGTGGGAGTATCCACACTAAACTGATGCAATTCATTATACTTCTCTGAATGCTTCATTATATTTCTCTGATAAGCAATACAAAAAAGACAGGCTGAATTTTTTCAATTTATTTCTGTTCCCAGTTATGAGAGTTCAAATCCCAAGATTCATGGAAGGTAACATTGATATAGCAGTTAGATAGACAACTACTGTATTTCATGAAATTATTTTTTTGCTTGTTCAACATGATTTCTTGCCATATGGCATAAGTAACATTTGAGACAGATTTCAGAACAAGGGTGATACGTCACCCTGCCGTTGTTTCTTTGTTTTTTAAACCAAAATGCTTAATAGATAGTCACCATTCACTACTCAATTTGGCTTTCCTCTGCTGCTAAATTTGGATGCAAGTACTTCTATTATGGAAGCCTGAGTAAGGATACCCAGTGTCATTTCCCGGGTTCTTACTTGACAATACTAATGTCTGATTTCTGAAGAAATGTAAATGCAGGTGTTTGTGCATCAGTCCCTTCTTTCCTCCACAGAAAAAGGATTCAGAAAATCCAAATTTTCAACAGCTTTCAACAAGTTTTAGGGTTGTGTGCATATATCTATGTCCGTACAATTTTATTGCCCAAAACTAAAGTGAATCTCTGTAGTTTGAAAATAAATTTGGATTTCAAAATAACATTAATTTCTCCATATAACTCTCTAATTTTAGCCAAGAAGTGTTGTTTAGTGTTGGCACATTGTATTATTCTCTCGCTTTTTGCAAAAACATGACAGCTGCTAACAAAGCAACACAGAACCAGGCAGATTGCTTACACACAGCTGACTTTGGGTTTGGTTTCTGACAGTTCTTGGCCATTTCCTGGGTTTTTTTGTACTATTATGCAAGGGACGTATGGTGGAACAAACACTTCTGTGCTCCAGAGCACATCCAAGTTTCTAGATTATCAATTTGCCCCCATGTTCACTTCAGAGCAAATCTAATGATTTGCAATACTACAGATGTATATTTTCATTGTCATATACTGACACTTGTTTTAGTAACTTCAAAATTATACCCGTGCTTCTTAGGGAAAAGGAATAATGCTCCCAAACCCTATTCAGTTATTGTTTAAATTACAGTTGAAGTAAATCTTTGTAGCATGTAAAAGCATCTCTGTATTTTGATTTTATTATGCATATTAAAAACGAAAATATCATGATCTGTTCCAAGATTTTATCTGGAACATATTCAACAGTCTGCTCTTTGGTGGAATTAGTCCTAAAGCTTTCCAATGACTTTAAGTTTGTTGTTCCCCTGTGTGCCATGCTGGCATGCTGCCATCCTATTCAGTGTGTTTTTTGCAGCTTTGCTTTTTCTAACAAAATGAAGAGATGTGAATGTGAAAAAGCAAACAAACCATTTTTATCCAAAACTGCATTATGTGCCCAAAAGAAATTAAAACAATTGTATCCCTGAACATAAATCAGTAACCATAGTAATATATATTAGTAGAGCTTAGCTTCATTGGCTTTAAAACCATTCTCCAAGTTGTTGCAGGATGCCACTCTTATCATCCTTGGCCTTTTGTCAGACTGAGAGAAGTCAATCTCTTTCCAAAGACCATGTGCCCACAGGTAACATCTATGGCCCTGCAGAGGACCCACTCCAATTTTAAAACGTTTCACTTGAACTGCTTCTGAGTGCCTTGTCGGTACTCGGTGAAAGAGCACAGTATGTTCCTCTGGTCTTATTTTTCCTTGTTTTATTACTATTTTGTGTACATTTGCTTTGCCACTCCTGACAAAAGCTATGCTAAAGCCAAGCATGCATGAGAGTTCACAGGCAGTGTATCTTCTAGTCACAAATGTTTGTCATAACTTAACTATCCAATGACACAGAGAGGTGGCAAAATTCCAATCCCAGTGATGAAAACGAGTATTTTCCAGTTCAGCTAGAGTCTGACAGCAGCTGATGGGCAAAAAAGATATTTCAGACCAAGTATGACTTCAATATCTACTTCTACAACCTAAGCTGAAAGAATTAAAAGCCATTTCTTCTTTGTTTTGCACAGCACTATGTGGTATGACATTATCTGATTAACCAGGAAAAGCTGCATCTGTAAATGTGAAAACCAAAAGGCAGTACAAATATGAAGCTATGCTGAATACACTTAAGCTCTTTGAACGTGTAGAAATTTCATGTTGAATTTGATTACGCCCAAGCTTCCAGGGAAATGCTTAGCCATAGGCTGAAAAAAGCCTGAGACAGATTATACTTTTGTGTAAGATCTAATAAAGTCTTTTAAGATTCTTCCTGTCACATTCTGAACTGTAAAAGCAATCTAGACAGCTAAAGTATATTTGCATGAGATATTTTAAAGTGTTACTTTCTTCTAAAAGTATTTTGCTCTAGAAGAAAAAAAACAAAAATCTCAGTAAGCAGTGATTTTGCACATAGCTATAAACATAGCTGCTGAGCTCTTAAATGTTGAAACAAAACATATTTGGCAAGATACTGGAGCTTCACTGTTCTATGGAAAACTTCAGGAACATTCCAACAGCTAAACTATGTTGAAATCAGCTGTGCCTTAAAGAACTTTTTTTGCTCTACTACTACTTTAAAATGTGTCCCTAATTTACTTAACATTTACTTATTTCGTTCTTTAGGAGATTGCTAGAATGAGATAAATCAGCAGACTATGGCAGGTGACTACAAAAGCTTTACCTATTGCAGCTTATTAAAAAAATCAGTTACTTATTGTATCTCTCTCAAAAGTACACACCAGATGACTTTTTATTGCTTTATCTTTATTGTAATTTCTGGAAATCAGAATTCAGAAAGTCATGCTGAAAAGAGACAAGGGCTTATATTGAACCACTCCCACAGTAAGTATCCTGTCTGGGTGACAACAATGGTACCCTGAGCTGGGGATATCTCCCTTATTTTAGGGCTGTCTCCAGCACTGCTCTTTTTACTGCAAAAGCGGGTCTTTCTTGTCAATAACTTCTATGCCTTCCCTATATGCTGTTAAATTCATGCAAAGATGTGGGGACTATTTCTATGATCACATAAAGAGGTATCCGATTCCCTCCTGGATGTGATAATATTTGCTCAAATACTCTCCCCTTCACAAGGAAAAATGTGAACAGTTTGGCAGTGCAGAACAATCACTGTCACACCTGAAAGCTGAACAGGTCATTGACACAATACACTTGAGTTCCACACCTTAATTTTTGTTGAGATCCTGCATTTAATTGTAAGCTCCTTGAAGTCTACACCAATTGATTGCTGGAAAATACAACTGAAAGTTTCTTGAAAGCTAGGTACCTCAGGGACTCATTGTAGGTTGAAATCATGTTAAGATCTTAGTAAATATCTCCACTGTGCCTTTTTTCACCCTTCAAAATCAAAGCAATGTTGTCATTCTGTTGACAGTTCAGAAGGGCTTGCTTGGATTTTTTACAGTATTCTTAGCAGACCATTACGTATATTCAATTACAAATCTTTATCTTTTCACTGGTGAGACTAAAGTTGCACCTTTGCAGAACCATTCTGATTGCCTATCAATGACATTTACATTTCAAGTGAAAAAAAAAACCAAAACTAACCCAATCCCAAACAACTCCAAGTGCAATAATGGAACAAAAAATCTATTTTACAGTATCCGGAAGAAACAGACCAATCTTTTGCATTCAGTTTGAAACTGCTGAAAAATTATATGCATATAATTATGGAAGAAGCAAGACTTGCAAGTTTAGACCTGAGCTTTTCACTTACTGAAAACTACTGCCTTTTATTTATTCCAAAACCAATCTCATACTAGCTGTAGGAAATGCACCCTGATTCTAGCACCTAGTTCCATGCCTACCTTCCACAAATCAGAGTCCTGACTTTTTTAGTATCTCTTTGGGAAAGCAGCTGCTGCATCTCCATAATAATTCTAATTGCCTTTGCCCATATTTTTTTGTGACTACATTACGCATTCTTGAGACATAGCAATCACCTGTGTACAGTGCTATAAACTTTTGAGCGCCAGGATTTTATACAGTGGTAAGGCAAAGCCTCTGAAGTTTGAAAAGTCATATGCCATGTTGTAGGGGAATACACAATGGATCAATACAAAAAAGAAGGGAGTAAATAGAGTTTTATTCATTAAAATTATGCCACTCGAATCGTGCATTTGATGTCCTTTTGTAAAAATTGCCACATCACCATTATTGTGCAAAAAATAAGTAGGTTTTAGTAGAGGTCACTAAATAATAAGGTGTTAAGAACATAAATACTCCAAAACAGAAGGAAGGATAAAGAAGCTGTATTGCCATACTCAAAATCATAGTTGCTTTGAACGTCAGCATCTAGGATACACCAACATAGCAACAGCCTCAGACAGAAACAAGATGTTCAGAAGCTGCACAATGCCTTTCTGAGAACATGGGTAAAACTAAAAAGAATCACCTCTAACTCCTGCTTTCTCATAGAGACCAGACAAGAAAGAAACCATGCCAAAATCTGTCAAGAATTCTTCTTTGTCTTTTAAGACTGCAGCACATCTTATGAGTGTTTCCTCCAGGCAGTGCCTACAAATTCTTGGGTCTAGCTACTGCAAACCCTTTGATCCCATGCAACTTCAAACACAATACATTACCCCTGCTTTGCTTTCAACAGGGATTATGTCTGCAGAAGGCAGACAAACAATGCATGGGCAGCAGCAATGCCATGCAACTAAATCATAAGATACAATCATGCTATTTGTCCTCAGAATATTAAAAAGAAGAGGAAGACGCAAGAAATCTTCAGGTGGGATTTTGCTCCATAATTCTGCAAATTACACGTGCTTCTTTTAAGACTGTGCTCATAAATTATGATTAAGCGTAGTAGAGGTAAACATTCCCATAAAGAAAACAAAGTTAGGTAATACTTAATTTCAAATTAAAAGCTCCAAGTAAATAACTTTGAGTTTCAGTCAATACTAATCTCTAAATATTAAGGATATGCTTTTTGGTAAACCAAATGTAAGATGCTGATACATCAAAACTTTGGCACGTTATCTGGAAGACTGATGTGTGCAGCAAATAGGACTATGTTATTCACATTGAAAAGCAGAGCTGCGGGAGACTGTGTACAGATGGGGTTTTATATTTGCACCACTTTCTCATATGTCCTTTTGCAGCTAATCACAATGGATACTGCTCACATCACATATACAGGATAATCTGAGATTGCCAGCACACTAAAGTGCAATGAAACCCAGGGAGAACTGAAAAGGTTCTGCATCTCTAAGGGTTTTAGCCTTCTACCTCATTATGGGAAAATGTTGCTGACTCTCTAAAGAACTAACTGCAATTTAACAAGTAATTTTAAGTATAATAGTGCAACACAGGTGATGTATCATAATGAAAAATCTCTATCCATCTTGCAGCTCCAAACAATTCGAAGATCTAAAGCAGCATTTCCTTTGTCTGGATGTCATTGGTGTCAAGGCCAAAAGTCCTTTTACTTCAGTGGGCTCAGAACGAATAAAGTAAGGAGAGAGATATTCCTTCACACTACTACTTTATTATTAGGAAGTTAAACAAAATGTTTGAAAAGATACTGCACAAACTTCTCTAGGAACCCCACATATATTTCAGTAGTTTTCGCTATATATTCTGTAAACAGATTCACTGGTAGATAATGTTGAATTGTTTGATGTGCCTTACGATAAAAAATATTAATCCCTCTTTAGGCTTATGATTTTTTTGTTCAAGCACAAGCTTCTATATGACTGAAGAAATGCTTTTGAAGAGCCGAAAAGCAGCTCAGGCCATAGCAATGACAAGTAATAAGCATAGTAACTATGGACCCCAACCTGAAGATTAAACCAGGAAATTTTAAAAATAAGGCTACATCTTGACTTCTGCTGAAATACTCAGATGTGTAAGTGCATGTACAATATGCCTCAGCTACATGTCCTTACCAATATGAACTGGAGTCTGCAGTAGCAGAGAACCTTCCAATTCTCTTGATTTCTCTTCAAGCTAAAGTATCAGCACCTCCAAAACAAACAATTTCCAATTATCCAGCAGTTATCGTTAGTTGTACAATCTTTCAAGAATAAAAGCATACAGCTTTATTTCATCTTTCAATCTACCCTGACTATAATGTAAAAGACAAGCAGATTGAAACTACAGAATCACTTTAAATAAGCTGTATTCTTCTGCTAAGAAAACATTGATGAAATTTGAAGACTCAAAGTTCATGATCAAGTCTACAGGGCTGGTAACTCATACAAGTTCAGCTACTCTGCAATGACAGAAATAATAAAATATTTGTTCATCACAGGAGTTTTACATTTTATAGTTAATGTTTTTCCAGCACAGCAATTCATTCTGCCCATTAAAAAAATTCTTATTGGTCTGGCAAAGTTAAATAAAATACAGGATTAAGTATTTAAAATATGAGTTCCTAAGACCTTAATTTGTATTAATGCCCCCTTCTTAAAGTTTTTGACAGAATTCTATTCATAATGAAGTGTTCAGAGGTAATTATTTCTCTTTCTTCTATGTGAATTATGAGAATTATTTATATACTCAATCTTAATATCATAGCTTCATTGCCTAATAGGAAAAATCCACAGGATATGAATCATTCTGAGAAAGAATTAAAAATCTTTTCTTCTGTTAAAAGAAAAAAGAAAAGATGAAAAGATTTCTAATGACATAAAATTCATACTGCTGCAGGCTCTGCTTGCAAATCAGAGCTCTTGCTACGTAACTCAAAGCTACTGGTTCATACTTCTCCTTGCCTTTAAAGCTATAAACTGTAATGCTGTAATGATTAGTTAATGAAATAGTGGTGCAATAATAAGGCTATAAGAAACGTAAGTTAAATTATTAATTAAAAAAGGTAAAGAATAAGTAATGAAAGTAGCAAGTTACATGGCCCTTTTTGCAAAAGTATGGTCAAGATATAAACCTAGCAGCAGTTTAGCACCTAGCCTTCAGCCTGCGGTCATGTTGCAATGAAACGCCTGACGTTACAAATACTTTCATTTGACAGTTGTTCTCACTCATAAAGTAATGGGCCATGCACAAAGCTTATTAAAAATTGCATATAAGCCGTAAAAGCCATAAAAACTTCTACTGACATTTATTGCCAACAAGTAGCTTAAGGATGTTGATACATATTGATAACAGTCTGCTTTGTGACATTTCGAAAGTTTACTCCTAATTCACTTGCAGAATATGCAAAGATATTTTTTCTACCATACCTTCAAGTCGTTAAGTCATTGCAATATCCACCCAAATTTTTAATGGATTTTTACCTATCTCACAGACATTCTTCCATATGTATGGTATGTGCATATCCTCCAAAAGACAGTTTTCCAGTAAGAGAAAAGGTAGGTTTTCAGAATGTTCAAGTTACTAAACACAGCAAGAATTTGTTTACAGATACCTTATATCATCAGCAACAAACAGTAATGTTAAGACATAAAATCCCTTGAGAGATAAGATTCTATGTTTGCCACTTCATATGTCTATATGTATATATACACACATAAATATGCCAGATAACTTCACACAAAAGCAATTCAACCTTTACTACCCCCAGTTTTATTATTTGGAGGCACCGAAGAAAGGCTGTGTTTCATACAGGTGACTTTAGTACAGACCTGATCCTATTCCTCCTGAAGTAAAGCTGTGTTTTTACTACTGTATTTCTTAGCATAGGAGAACCCAATGATAATGTCATAGTATACGTGTACTTCAACTGTGCTGAAGGCAGAGGCTGTAAACCATCCTCTGTTCCTTCTTGAACCCAAGCAGGTAACTTTGGGGTTTCTTTCTTAACATTTATAACATTCAAGTGTTAAAACATTTCTAATTACTGTACACAAGACCCAGCAGTTTCCACTTTGCCCCATTCCACTACCCAGAACATTCTCATTTTAAGCAGTATGTTTTTCTCAATATGGCAATACCTGCAGTCTCTGGACACTGCACTTCCGTTCTTCTCTGAGCCTGAGAAAATTCTGGATACTAACTTTGTTTTAATACCTCTGCAGAAAATATGGAAAAATTAAGCCTGTTTGCCACAGAAATTATCTTGCGGTAAGATAAATTACTGAGATTTGTGAATTTTTTACTTTTTTTTTTTTTTTAACAATATTATGGCAAGTTCTGAACCCAGCTGACAAAGTAATACTGCTAGAAATTTGTTTTATTGCTTCTCAACTTCCAAACAAGTGGACTGAACAAAAGCATGTACCTTAAATAGCATGACAAATACGGAGGGCAAAATTTCATCTCTTTTGCATGAAAATGCTACATTTACAGCGGGTCTCATTGTACTAATCTAGTGACTATTTTATTATCCACAATTCCTTTGGGAAAGGTCATAAATCCACAGGATGTCTTTGAGATTTAAATTTTGCATTTGGATCTTTGATTTAAAGATAAAAGACATAAACCTACATTTACCCTGACAATTCTGAAGTGACTATGCAGTCGTAGAAGCCCGTAGGTAAGTTATTCTAGTCAGCATATTGTATAAATTATGATCAATAATTCTGATTTCAAAGTGGCTTTTCTAAGTCATAGGGAGAAAAAATACTTGGTCTCAGAACAATCACCAGGGTTCCACACTTTTTAATTTCAGAAACCCACAACACATGCTTGGAATATGTGTCATCTGTTTATTTTTGAACACAAACATAATGCCCCCAAAATGCATCTTTTGAGCAGCAACTGCAGAAGTAGAGATCTGTAAGATGTAGACACTGGCTAAACAGCACATATGTATTTATAACAAATACTTCTGAGATAACAATGATTTGAAATTAGAGACAATGAGAACTAAAGTGTTACAATAGGAAAAATAATGCAAGATTTTTTTTGCAAGACCTGCTACTAAAACTCATTTCCTATCTGTTATTTACATGCCATGTAATGCTGGTATGTAACAAAATGTGAGGGAGAAGAGTTTGGTCCTGTAAGGCTGGAAAGGCAAAAGAATTAGTGCCATTGCCTGCATCCCAGCCTTTCCTGAAAATCAGTTGTGTGCCACAGATCAAACTTGACCAAACGTATTTGTACAATGCACCTTCTTGCAATGAACGTATTAGCAATGCTATAAACAGCTTCCTCTGGGATGCAGGACAGCTAAAAGCTGAATACTGACTAGATCCAAAGGGAAGATATCCTCTCTGCACAGAAGTCACTCACCTCCATCAAATGTGCATTAATTAGGACCTTTTAGTACACAGCTCCACTGGGAGCCATCAAAAGCACTTACTACTTATAATCCCAAAGAAAAATCCAGTAAACCAGAGCATAGGTATAAAGAAATGGAAAACGAAACCAGAGCAGTCTGCCCCAAATGAACTAGCTCTGGATTTGGAAAACCGAATTGCAATTTAGGGTAACACTGAGAAGAATAGCATTGAACTCTAAATGTCCAGTTCTAATAGCTATAAGTGGTCTTAGGAATTGTAAATATTCCTAAATGTATTAGGAATACTAGACTAAAGGAACTCAAGGTTAAATATAGAAAAGAATACGTATTTGTTCTACTTTTGGTTTCTATCTTGTAATAGAAATCCTGACAATGAATATTGCCCAGCAATGCCTTTCATTTGTGATAAAGCCAGCGTGGCGTTGGGGACAAGGAAAAACAGGTTAAACAACAAAAATAAACCCCCACAATGTATTGTTCCAACAGAAAAAGTGGAACAAAAGAGAGCAAGAAATTCAAGTTTCTGTGATAGAGGTAAACATTTGTTGCAATAACTTGCTAGGGCTTTCAAAGCTGCAATTTTCAGGCTATGAAAGGCCATTATCATGTTCTTTCAGATACAACTGTTGGAGAAAAAGACCTTTCTTCAAGAGTAGAGAGATGCTCTGTCTGAGAGACTGGAGTCATCCCCATATCTCAGCCACACCCTAACACTGCTCTAAGGAGACTGCTTACTCTTAATCTCATTGCATACTCACAGTAGAGCCCTTCCTGTTCCTTAATTTGTTGCTTTCTCTTCCAAACACAAAAAAGGGAATCACTATCAAGTCAGAAAAAATATTTACATGCAGAAAATGTAATTCTAAACCAAGAATTACTTTCAAGAAAACTTCTGTTATAGTTCAGGATTTCCTTTCAAAATATTACATATTTTTAAGTTTTCTCCCTCTTCTATCCATAACTGATTCTACTTTATTTACACAAATAAAACATCTGACACAAATAGCACTGTGGCTATTTGAATACTACAAGGAGAAGCTACTCTCCCAATCCCCAGTTTAGCAAAGCATTTAGTCATTCCTGCGGTCTGACTAAAGCTATTAAAAATGCAACTGTTGTAGATTATTTCTACTTACTAGAATACATACCCTCACTCAGAAGTATCCAACTCTCACACACTCAATAAACCAGATAATATCCAAAATCTCATTTTCTTTTTTAGTATAGCTGCAATAAATGTTGGATGGATTGAACTCAAACATGACTTTATTTGTTTTAAAGGAATTTCCCCAGGTTTTCTGCCACCAATAGATAAAACATACAAGATTTTAAACCCACTGGACAATATCTGTGGTGTAATCTCAGAAACTCCTGTATAATTCTGACTGGTCTCTGATCTTTCTTTGCTGCAAAGAAATTGAGTGTTCTGAAAGAAATGATAGAGGTGTCCCACACAGTTATTGCTTCCATGAAGGGATTCTCTCCCCACACTTCCCATAGCTCACAGATGGAATAAATTATCTCACCTATACGACAGGGAGGGGAACAACAAATATAACCCAATTTACTTCACTGAGCTGGATAACCACAAGTATTCACTGCAAAATAGCTATGCCCTTTTAACACAATGCAATTTTTCAGCTCCTATTTACTATGCTGCTGTTGCAGTTATAACCATGAGAAGAAAAAAATTATAATCAGTGAATGAAACACACTTTAAAGGTACTTCCTTCTTGCGTTATAAGATGGTTACTTCGTGTTACTAAACATGTTAGTTTCCATGTTCAAAAAGTGGATGAATACTATAATGATCCATTCTGTTAACCTTTTTGTGAGCATTACAGCAGATGATCAATGACATACGCTGAGATTTAGATTACTGCCCAAATATTGTCCTTTTCTACTCTTAGCTCTATTATTTTAGGGGTTTATGGCCTCTACACCTTTTTCCCCCAAAGCAGAAGGTCAGAAAAGACGGTAGCTCGCTAGATCCACTGAGCCTTCCATTCACAGGAATAATGTGGCCATCATTATTCCAATCACTTCGGTGCAGTTACAAGAGCTTAACTATAAGCCAAAGTGTCCTGTAAAATTTTCACTAGCTCATTGTAAGAATGCAAAAGCTTATACATAACAACAACTACAAATCAGGGTGAAGTTAGATGTAAAATTAATGTCATAGCAAGCAACAGCACTAAAAGTTTAAGAGTTAAAGCTTATTGTCAATAGAGTTGCAGCCTTAGATACAGTTATATAATATTTCATCATACTTTTTCATCCTAATAATTTTAAAGAGGCTTCAGAATAACTACAAACATTTTTATTAAGACATAGGAATCTTTCTCATTCTGACATAACTACGTGCATTGTTCCACACGCAACTCAACAGGTCCATACCAGTAACAATTCTGCAACTCCCTACATCATGTGCTAGACTAGACCTCCACTTGTTTCACGGAGAACATTAATCTAAAAAGCATTTCAAGCACAAAACTCATTACACTTCTGTATCAACACGAGTTTTACTTCCTGGGCAGAATGTTTGGCAGAATTTTTGCAATCTTCATTGCTAATTTGCCCCATGAGAGCTAGTGGAAGGTGTCATCCTAAGAGAGTGACTTAGAGATGCTCCTAGAGGTCATCAGCCAGGTCAGTTCCACCAATTATGTTTCTTACTCCTGTTCTTAAACACATACAAATCACAGCAAATCAATGCTTTGTTTTTAATTAAGAGATACCAAAAAATTAAATAAATCACAGAATCATTAGGGTTGGAAGATTCCTCTGGAGATCATCCAGTTCAACCCTCCTGCCAAGGCAGGGCCACCCAAAGCAGGTTACATAGGAACATGCCCAGGTGGGTTTTGAATGCCTCCAAAGAGACAGACTCCACAAACCTCCCTGGGCAGCCTGTTCCAGTGCTCTGGAATTTTTACGAAAAAATTACTACATCATATTTTGCATTATTTTTTCCACACTATATTTTTTGAAATATGCATTGAAGAAAGTTTACATTATTTCAAGAAAAAAAATCTGCTTTAAACTAACAAGTTTAATAAAAGCACTAATTTGGAATGTCAAACTTTTATACTGCATGACTTTCATAGCTCTTAAATCAGAGAAAAGCAACGGTCACATACTTTACTTTTAAAGATTATTTTAATTTTTAAGTATACTTCCTCATTGTATAATTCCCAATACCTTGAAATTGCTATCTTCAAGCAACTACACAATGCATTTTCATTTTATTAGGGGTGGATTTTTGAAGGTTACTGCTGTCACAGGAATGAAAAAGCATTCTTTCCACAGGACAAATAGGAACCTATGCAATATCCTATATAATAGCCTACCAATTGTTTGTTTGAAGTTTGTAAGGATTAGAGGTAGTTCATTCGTTGTTCCAGCATGCTCTTGGGATGCTTCTGCACAATTTCCCAAAACCATATAAAACTGTTCAAGGCAATTTTATAATATTTACTACTGCCACTAAAGAGGAAGCTGAACTACCTGAATAATTTTATTTATGTGTACAGAAACAATTTAAAGTGGGAGACCAGCACTAATTCTTTCATTACAGAATTGTCTGATTCAGAAAGTTTTCAGTGTAAGGTCATTTGAAGTAAGTATACCACAGCCCACATAACACCCAAACCTTAACAGATAAAGAAGATGGGACAAAACTGCCAATATTTGCAAACAGGCACAGACAGTCATACTGCCTTGCTGTCAGGCCTCATAAATTAAGCAGTGCTCTGTGTGGCAAGTAGCTGGTGATAGTCCTCTAAGGAACACAGTTTTTATAGGCAGTAGTAATGGAGATTAAGTAGCTCTTCTCTTTTCACTGACTCACTACTGAATCAATGCCCCAGCATGGGTAACAAGGTAACCAGGGGACACTATACTGATCATCAAGTGCCACAACAGAAGTGCTAGGGTCTGTGCAAGATAATTAAGCCCACCTGGTTTTCACTGTTTTTCTTTAAAATAAAATCATTGCAATCTAGAATTAAAAAGAGCTACATAGACATGGAATTGGTAACTGCTTGTTGAACATCTGAATCCTTGTGCTGGTTCCAGTGGCCAACTGCCACCTATTCTGCAAACAACCATAGGCTTTGGGGCCCCCTGTAGTTCTTTTCTCAAGACCATTTTGTCATGACCACAACAGACAACACAGCTACTCCAACTCCAAGCACAGCAGCTACTAAGGAGGAATAAAAATGACTGCTATAGCTGAACCCAGGACACATGTAATCCATACGCTCTACAGATTAAGAGTCCAAATTGTCTCATACGCTAAACATACAGGTCAGAATTCTGTCTCAGCAACTGAAATAATTACAGCTGGAAAATCATTTCTATATACTTATGTCAGTTGACAAATACTGAATTCCTCACTTCCCTAGTTTTAACTTCAGATCTATGTGACATATATAAAGCAATGAAGCTTTCTGTAATTTAAACATTAAGTTGATTGTGGAAGGTGCACTGGTTGCACTGTAGTATTAATTAGAAAATTACATTGTTTAGTGTCAATCCATCACAAGACACATGGCTTGGAAAAATATCAAGGAAGTTTAGGTCCCCCTGTAGTGCAAATGCATAGTGAGTGCTTACCCTATCACTCGAGTGTCAAGTGCAGTGAAAATGTGGGCCAAGCACTCGCTCATTCTTTTTTTTTTTAGTTCAAATGTATCCATAGGAAAAAAAAGGCCATTTTCAACGGGTCTGGCTGCATGTAATTTTGAGGCATGATATATGTAGAGTGCTGCTACTTATGAAGTGTAGCAGTGAACAACACTTTGTGAAGGTTTAGTCTTATTTTTATTCTGTTCAAATACACAAAAGGTCAAAATAAATTGCCTAGAGGCATATCAGTAGCACAAATTGTACGCTTCCTGTTGCCTAGACATCACAGGGGTTTCTAAGTTAGTCTACTTAAGATTTGACTAATATATCCTACTTTAAAAAAAAAAACACACAATGGGATTAGGTCCCATCAGAGGATAAGAATGAATTACAACTTCTCCCCCTACTGCTTTGTAATGGTGGTCATGCGAACTTGTAAACTCTACAAAGATGTGACCCAGGTCTATGCAGAAAGTTCAAAGATGTTTTTCTTAGCTGTTTAGCATTCTATACAATATTTATGTTACACCACTTAGATTTCAGAATTACTGTATCTTTCAGTCTTATATTCATAGTACAGAGAGAGACTATTTTTAAAGCACTATTGCATTTGTTATTTGCAATTAAATTTATTTAGAGAGGACGCTGACCAGAGGAAATTAGAATGGCTGGTTATAGAGCCATTACACTACACAGTACTTCTGACATCTCATCCTCATTGAAGAAAAGATGTAGTCATGTGGAATTAATGTATGGCATTAATAACAATGCGGATTTGTAAAAGGAAAGATGCAGTAGAAAGGATCTCCATTCATTTCCTTTCATAATGTCTTCAGTTTGGAAGTGTGGTATTTTTTATTTCAGTGATAAATCTAGAAACACTTAAGCTATTACAAAGAATTACACCCTGTTGATGAAATGCTGCAGAACTGTTCTATTGCAGTGTAATGGGAAACAGACACGGTGAATAATAAGAAATGCTATGAAGACAAACATCTTAATTAGCTAGATTTGACTATAATTCTATTGTAAATTTTGTAGCACTATTATAAACTATTTCATTTAACATCAGAGTTCAAAATACAGTCACCCAGTAAGTATCTATTACAATATTGTACAATGTAGGAGCCTAATCCTATTCCCATTAAATTCTCACTGACTATAGCAATAAGACAAGTATACAAAGTCAGCTATAATTCCAATATTACTCTTTTGACATTTGCTTTTGGGAAGCAATTAGTATCTGGGAATCTGTCATAGATCACTGACCTTAACAGCCATCCACCCCATTCCCCTACTTTGTTTTGCCCCATCCCTTCCTAGTAATCATCAAGAAAAACCCATGGAAGATGGGAATGTTTTAAGCACTGAATTTCTGAGATTTTTCTGGAGCTGTTCCTACAAGGCTTGTTTGAGCAGGCAGTATCTCTGCATGTGTCTCAGCCAACACTGCTTTTATAGACTTGTTTTCATGCCTGGATTTTGTGAAAATTTTCGGTATACAAAAATGCCCACAATACTGAGCAGCTGGAAGCGGAGGAATAAATAGTTCGCGTCATACAAAGGAATTATTAAGGAAATGAGAATTTTCGTTGTCCCCAACTTAAAAAGACAACAAGTGCTGTACTTTGGTTGTTGGTTGGTTGTTTTTTTAGGATCTTCAGAATTCTTTTTTACTTTCCTTCCTCTGTTGACTTTTATTACTATTCTAGCACTCCAATTTGTAGTAATTTAGCATACTTCTTTAGAATTGTCTACATAGGAATTTTGTTTCAGTTTCCTTGATCAATTGCAGAAAAAAAAAAAATACATATATCTAGAGGATTTCAAATATTTACATGCATAATTTATTAATTGCTTCTTAATATCAGCTATCGCTTTTCCATCTCTTAGTTGTCCGTATTTCTAGCAGGTCTAACATGTAAAACACAAGCAACTTTTAACTTGATTTTAATTTCAAGCTCATAGAAAGGTTTAGGGACACAAATGAGCTTTAAAGGCCTTAAATAAACAATTGTGACATTCAGACCTCTCACAAGTGCTCCTAAGTTCTAAAAACCCTACTTCTGAAGAGATGACTAAGTTGAAGGGTTTGCAGTGCTAAAGCCTGAGGTGCCTGCACACACTCAGAAGCAACTTAGTTTTACACAAACTCAGCCTTTTCTTAAAAAAAACCCCTAATTAAACAAACAAAAACCAACAAACCCCCACAACTCCAGATGTAATCATGCTTTTTCATTTTGTCAGAATATACAGAAACACAAATGAGCCTTACTGTGCTCCATCTAGATAGGAATTTCTCATTCCCTGCCATCACGGCCACCATTCAATACATATTCTCAACACACATATGTAACTGAAAACACTCTGCAGAAAAATGCCATGCCCTTCAATGAATGACACAAACTGAGGGGTTTTAGTTGGTTTGGGCTCTTTCGATTTTATTTAAAGCTCCAATATTGTCTTCCAAAGCAGAGCTACTTACCTATAAACTATGATCAAAAGGTGAACTCTGTTTTCCGAACCTTTAAGGACTGTTCAACAGGCAAGGCCTGTTTACATATATTGCATTAGTTATGATTAGGACTGGATTCCTTTCTCCATGCTCTTACCAACACTGTTACAGGTAGCAAATACTGAGTGGTCAAGAATCATAACACTGCCCCTTTTCAGCTCCAAAAATACACTAAACTTTTATTTTTAACTTTATCCTTCTATCACCAGCAAACTCACATCTCAATTGCGTTCTTTCAAGCTTTATTTTGTACTTCTGTTTATATCCCTATATTTTTCCTATACTGAACCCTTTGCATCAGTCAAATTGGCTGAAACAAGTCAGCTGGCTACCTGACATTTGTCTTGGGTTTTTACTTCACTTCTGATATCATACATGCAACAGAAAGGATAATCACTACATAAGACTCTGTTTTACAGCTAAGCCAGTTCAAGATTGCTGATAAGCCTTTAATATAAGCTGACTGATCTGCTCTGGAAAAGACTGAACACTAAAACTATCGCTGAGTGCGTCTCCCCATTTTTATCACCCTAAACTGTGTTAATCCACATTTCAATTAAAATATTTGCAGATATCTGAGAATCTGATTTCAATCCACTGGTTATTTTTTAATTCATGCTAAGGCTCAGATAGGAAAATAGACCTCTGCTCTTAGATCTGCTACTACTATCTGTGATCCCTTTGGGGACTGGAGACTATTCCTGAATTTAACACGAATTTAATTTCATTTTTTGTGTACGTGCCCCTCTGGTTTATTTGATTCTTTAAAAGAACCCCTAATTTTCAAACTCAGAAAAAAAGGCCCTGTCAGAATTCAATTAAAGGAAAACAACATTCACTTTCAGACAGAAGCACTTCAGAGTGTTTCAATAGCTAAGCAAGCTTTATGGGTTTGACTCCTCACAGACTTTCACCTGGTAGTGATTTCCATGCGTGCAGGCTGCACACAACACACTGAACCCCAACAGAGCATGCAGATCACTCAGGTTTATGGATGTTGCTGTTAACCCCTTCTCTGCAGTCATCCAGAACTCTACCTCTAACATAAGAATTAAAGGTCTATCTTAAGCCACACTATTATTATTTGGAACAAATATAGTGACACATTAAACACGACAGTAATCTTCTGTAAAGTATCTGTCTCCCTTCTACTTAATTTGTGAAGTATCTGCTAGTAAGATACTACTGACTATTTCTTTGAATAGTCTAAGTTTAGAGAAAAATATTAATTTCAGAAATAAAAACTATTATCTGTAGCTCAAAACCCAGTTTTGAATAGAAAGTGTATGTGCATGTGAGAGAAAAAATAAATGCTCTTTTTGGGTTTGTCTCCTTCTGTTTTCATTTACACCAGTTAAAATTTCAGGAGGAGGTCTGCTCCTCTGAAGCATACTATCCAAAAATCCTGATTTGCTTAGCATTAAGTTACAGAAGGGCTAATTTTAAACACTCACCACCATTAACTAGGGAAAATAATTTTACCAACAGTCAGTGGCTGAAGCACACAAAAATGTGTAAGTGTACTTTTTTTATTTGCTTTGTTCTGTGGCAGACTAGAGCAGTCCTGTAATATGTAGGTACTAGCCTAGTACAGGTAACATTTTAGACAGAGATTTGAAGGATCTTATACATTTATGTATAAGGAGAATTGAGAACTAAAAAATGTTTGTGCTAGACTTTTCTTTGCAAGAAAAGATCTTGTTATACACTTCAGTACTGGAACTCTAAATAATACCAGTAACAGCGGGTTTCATATATACTTATGAAAAAAAACATGGCATGAGATAGGTAGCTAATCCCTTTCATTCGCATTCTGCTCACATCAGAACTCCCTGTGAGAAAACCCTCAGGCTTTGTATCCCTGAGAGCATTTGGTGAATTTTGAGACTACACCTCTAAGTTCTTTAAGAAATAGTTCGATATTAAGTTGCCCCTAACTTTTGTATCCATTTCTGGTTCAGCCATGCTGAACAGTAGTGCTCTGAGAAGAAATTTGCATTAAAGGACAAGTGATAACGGCTTCATTATTTTCCACGCCAGTAAAAAACCCCTGAACTACAACTAGAAGAGATTTTGGCAGAAGAGTTGAGGTAATCACCATCAAGACAGCAATGAAACATTTTGTGGGTTCAGTCACTGCTACAACAGTGTCTGAGCTGCTACAATAGACAAAACCACCCAAGTCTGAACAGAGCCTGTGACTCATCATTCATAGAACACATGCAGATAGCAAGGCAATGGCAGCATCTCCTGGCTTTCACTTTCCTTCCAAATTTTGAAATACAGAAAGAAATCCTAAAATTCAGCAAAATATTTTAATTTCTCACAGTTTTTTCCAGTAAATCTGGCTACAGTTGAATTTATACCAAAGCAATACTAAACAAGAGTTGAGTCTTCTGAAAAAGTGACTGGTCTTTTGAGCACACCAGCCGCGCACAGCCACAGCAGGCATTCTGGCGAGAATACAGGAATTCTCAGTGAAAATGCATGGACAGTAAAATTGTTATGTCCTTGTGTCATCTCTCATGAAGTGCTTTGCAGGCCACAATACCACACTATATGATGTTGTTAAAATGTACTTCATTCTTGGTTTAATCTTCACTGTAGAAGCAAAAATATTTAATAACCTTTAGGCTCACTAATACATTACTTCTAACTAACTGTAGCACATTTATATATATTTAACTTTGCAGTTGCACTTTGGAGGCATGACCCAGTAGAGTGGACGCTATTCATTTTCATAAACAGCCTGTGGCCCAGTTAGCACAGTAGAACTGTGGACCTAAATTACACTAAAAAGTTTCTTTTTGTGTAAGATAAGGAAGGAGTCTCTACGAAAAGCACTGCTAAGGGTGACACAGATTCTTGCTGCATCAGTTGTATGAATATTTAACAGATTCAACAACTAGAGATTCGGTAAAGAATTCTGTTACTCATGTATAAAGAAATTAATGACACTTATTGTTACTTGGTTAAACCAGTTCATGTAAGTATTAGTTACACATGGTACAGTGATGCATCAAAGTTGAATTATTCTCTTTATAATACTGGTCAATATATAAAACATTCACAGATGTCAGGAGAGCTTCCAGTAAATCCTGTGATCTCTGAGTGACCTCAAGAAAGAACAAAAAAAGATGGAAAAAAGTGAAATTAGTCTGCAACACCACAACACCACCAAACTTACATTGATGAAGCCACCTTTGACCTCTTAGAACCACAGGTCTGTCACTGGATTTGCAACTATGAAGGCAATCATGTCAACAAGTATTCTGACACAAATGTACAGCACAGGGATGTCTGATGGAACACATCTCTGTAAAATGTGTAACGTGTAAAACAGCTGTAACGTCCAAATGGCAATAAATTGTAGAAAAACAACGTCCAGAAGCAAAGAACATTAGGAATGAGACATGAAACAAAATGGTACTTCTTCATGACAGCAAGGGTAAAATCTTAACACAGAAAAACTGAGAAAGAGTATGTAGCTGATAAGACATACCTAAAGTAAAGAGAATTCACTGCTAGAATAAAGACTGGATTATAAAGAAGGATGAGTGAGCACCTGATACAGACAGTATCTATTTTTATTCTCTTAAATTATTAAAAGACTGTCTTATTGAAAATAGACTTTTTTCCCCCCTGATGATTAATACAAAAATAAAATCAGAAAGGTATGCTTTTCTGCTACCAAAAAAATCCCAGGGAAACACTGAGAGGTCTAAAAGTTAGTAGTAAAATGACTTCTTGTGCTTTGTTTTAATTGTGTCATTTCTTTTAAGGAAACAGGATCATATGTTGTTAAAGAAAGATTTCAGGATGCTAGGCTGTTTTTTTTTGGGGGGGCTAACTGGTGGTAAAGCACAAAACACTATAGTAAATGTTTTCCTTGAGTTGCTCTCATCTTCAATATGGAATACTGAATATGTTGGAAAACCCAGAGCACACATTAAACCCAATTTTAACCTTTCTTTTCAATGACATGAGTATTCTGGGGGAGGAGGGCACAGGGGGAGGAGTAATTTTAAGATTTATGGAGATATCAAGTACTGTTTTGATTCTTTTGTTAGGGTTTTTTTGTTCTGTGACATTACTATCCAGGCAATGATGTACAGAAATCAATAACACAAAGTGGAAATTGCTAGATCAAACAGAATATTTCATTACCTTTCCCAGATGCATGTTTTGGTTTTGTTTTTAATCTGCTCCACTAATGACCAAAAAAAATAAAAATCAGAATCACAGTCTGTGGCTTGAATCTTAAAATACAATTATCAGAGAGTGCTTTCCTGAACATCATTATTTTCCTGTACTTTGTAGTAATTTGCAGCCTGTCACGTCTGTGCATTAAATATTTCCAATATGCAAGGTGAATCAGAGGTAAAAAAAGGAATTTTCCTTTTCTTTAGGAGGACTTTGACATCCTCCATCCACTTCTGCAGTAGCCTTTCTGCCTTTGGAAGTCATGAGAAACTACACTCAAAAACATTTTAAAATTTACCTGTAAACAAGCCCATGAGGAAAGTAAATATCTGTGATTTCTCTGCATCACCAAAAAATGAAAGTCCAAAGCAAAGTAAAACTTGTGACCTCTGGAAGCATGAGAAGGTGACAGGCAGTGGAAGCCAAACCAGTGACAATAGTTTAAAATACTTAACCACATCTGTAGTTTTATGAACTGATACATTTTCACAATCAAAAATATAGTGTAACACATGTACAGTGAAGGGGAGATGCATTCTGAGACTTTGTCTGTAGTTAGTTTTCACTGTCTTAAATGCAAATACTAAAGAAAGAGCTCTCTTGGGCCAAATTTCTTTGGGGTTGGGGGGTGGGCTGTATGGAGGTGGGGAGTCCAAAATAAAGAGGAAAAGATGACACTGGGCCTTCTAGGTTATTTTTATTCTCTAGCTAAGTAGAAGTCCATCTCAATGACATTTTCTCCTTTAGAAAGTACCAATTACAATACAGAAACTATAGCTACTTTCAAATCACAGTAGTGTAGTGCTCTTGGCCCCTGCATACTAACATGTCTTAGAAATTCTATTGCACATTTTAACTTTACAGAGAGTTTAAGTGTCTAAGTTAGATTATATGAATAATGTACGATTGCTAAATTGTCCTCCTCTCTATACTGACTGGAAAGGAAATTTAAATGAATTACACATCAGTGATTTATCTAGAGACCAAAGGCTGAATATCCAACCATTTCTCTGTTGAAGCTCTACTTTGGTTCATAAAGATACGAGAACGTCTGTCTTCATTTGTTAGGCCACGTAGAACTACATCTTAAAGAAATTCTGCCTTTACTTATCACAACAAAAACTGATTAAAGACTCAGTGAACGTGCGCATGTATAATGCTAACCTCATTTGACTACTCTAGTTCTCAAGTATTTACTAACAAAGCAAAACATCCACATATGCTCAAGTTAGTAGGACACACAAAGAAGATAATTGGGCGTAAATTCAACATACAGGTCATAATATATATTGTCTTCATGAAAGGAAGTAAAAAGGAGAGCAATCCAGAATTACCTAGAAACATCAGTACTAAAGGTGATAGAAAGCAAAGCAATGCCATTGGGATGCTTGCTATGCAGTTGGCACGACTGTGCTATTCAGCAGGAAGGCAGTTACGATGTCCAACAGCATGTTATTTCAAAGAAGCATCAGAGGAATGCCAGACAGTGTCAGAGCAGGAACTGACAGATCTCTACAACACGGGTCTGTAGTTCAAGATAGCAAACAGATGCACTTGTGATGTGTCATCAGATTCTCTTTTGCATTTACTCATCGGAGATCAAAGCACTGACACAGAGGATGAAAAATTGCTGGATCTGTTCTATCACAAGGATTCTTTGATCAGAGGCTACATAAAAAAAAAAAAAAAATAATCAATTTCCTTATAATGCTTCAGTGCACTTCATGGATCCAAAAATCTCTAGATGCATGCTTTGTCAACTCCCATGAGCAGTGCTGAATCCTTGTTTGCACCTTGACTGGATTTTCTCTGGACATCATGGACTCACTGACTATCAGTTTTGTTGTCATAATCTAAATTTGCAAAAGGCGGTAAACCTGGTGGCTGCAAAATTATAATACAGCATCACGAGATAAGAATTTCTCAATATGCTTCAGTAGATCCATGCATATTCAAGAGTTAATATTCTTCTCACCTTGTACTCTATAGTAGTCAAAGCTACAATTTTAGCAGAATATATTGCAAGGAAGTTTTGTAATGCTCAACACAGCTAATGCCTAGAAATGTGCTACACATTCTTCTAGAAATCCCAAATTATTAGAAGTTGCTGTTATGTTAACACATATGGCTTAAAGTAGTCAAGCAAGGCCAACAGATGGAAATGCTGCCTGCCCTTTAGGAAATACTAATTCCTGCCTTGCACTCCAGCCAAGGTTACTGGTGAAATATTGGTAATGGCCAGCCTCCTCTTACACCAGTGCAGCAAAGACTGTGCAGCTCTCCAGACTTTTACAGCATTTTAACATTTTCATATTTCTTCCTCCTTGGATGCATCACAACCTCACTGAGCACAGCCCTGAGCAACCCAGTCTACATCAGCTCTATTCTGAGCAGAGAGCTGGACCACACATCATCCCAAAGTCCCTTCTAGCACTGGCCTGTGAGCCTATGCTTCAGAGTTCTTGTAGCTTCATGCTTAAATTGATACTGTTCACTGTTGAAGTATTTGAAAAAACTTCCAAACTTAACATTTTAGATCTGTTCCAAAGCCTACTTATTTGTACATCAGCAAAAATTCAGACACAACGTTTCAATTTCTCTTTTTAATTTTAATCACTATTAACAGCTTTCGCTTCACAACGCCTTCCCCCTCTCCCCCCCATCACAGCATTAGGATGCAGTGAGGATGTTACATTAGTGGGAAAGTTTTATTTTCTTTTTTTACTTGAGGAAAACATCAGACCTCAACAGGGACCACCATTTAGAGCAGTATTTGTCACCTGAGAGCTCTACCAGAGCTAAGGAGAGCAGCCGGTCCTTACCTGGTTTGTAGTGCCTCTGTTACATTTACTTTGGAAAGGCTCTGGAAGGATTTCAGCTGTGCAGACAGGTTTTATAAAGGGCTCTAGAGAAGACCTAAGGAATTAGAGTTGAGCAAATCTGACATCTTTCTGCAGACCAGGGAGCTATAGTGCAACCAGATTGAACAGGAACACATAAATACGACATCACGGAAAATCTTTTGCTGACAGAAGCCATTTCTCACATGTCTACTGAAATGCTTTGGAAGAACCAGTGAATTAGCTTGAGCCAGTATTATCTGCCTGTATTTCCAAAAAACATCGAAGATTCTTCACTAAAACCCCAGTGAGCTGCTTGAGCAAGAGGCAGTGCCCTGAGGGCTGGTGACAGGTTGAAATATAGAAGTAAAGAATAGGCATAAATGAATGGGATTTTATTTCTTTCTCTTTCTTTTTAGAGAAAGGATGTCCCCACAGAGAATCTCCTGTGACCTAAGCATTTAGCATATTCCTAAGGGATGTAGTAGTAGGGATGGCGTGTAGTGCTCCTTAAGGTGACCATGTTCCATTATGATTGGCATAGCCTAAAGCAGCTGGAGCTGACAGTGAATAGTTACAGAAGTGTTTGAATGTGCTGGTTGAAGCTCAGTGAAGTGTCAAATGAAATTCAAAGTCAATAAAAGGTAAAACAGTAGACACTGGGGAAACAAAAAGCATAATTACAATGATCAGTTGAAATTGGGAGTCTAGAGCAGTGATTGGCAGAAGACATGGAGATGCTGCTACACTGGTATCCCTCAGTATCCTTACTGCTCTCTGCCCAAGCATCCGTTTCAGGAGCAGGGTGTTTGGGCTGTTACATCCCAGCCACTCCAGCAGCAGCACTGCTTTCAGCAGAAAAACATGCAAAAGAACCGTGGGATTTTGTCAGCAATATCTGAGCACGAACCCTATAGATTACTGTATGAGACCCTGGGCCCCTGTGGGCATGTTCGAGTTGCTGCAGGTAGGGGTGGTTTGCGAAGGCAGAAGCAGTGCAGAGTGGGACTTACAGAAAGTGGGGCTGGGTGGGCTGGGGCTGAGCCT
>JANHGB010028230.1:0-13441 GCA_026283785.1 Coracopsis vasa | reverse complement strand
AGAGAAGCAGGAAACCAACAATATTTTAGACATCATATTCTAACCTGAATGCACCCTTGTACAGATAGACACATAGATATACACACATATATGCATATAATGGTATAGGTATACATAAATACATGCTGTATGTATTTATATATATAGAAAGAGAAAAATCATAACTGTGCAGTCACAAGCCCCTTTGAGACCTGCAGATAGACTGATGCAAGGCTGGTTTTGGGCTTTACCTCAAAGACCACCCAAAAGCAACAGCTAGCACTGAATGTGACCGCCTGCTCAGGGAGCAGTGGCAGGGACATGTTACACCTCTGAAACCTCTGCTTCCTCTCAGTTTGCTCCAGTCTGGTGTGAGGAAAGAAAAGGAAATAAATTTGCTTGAAATTCTTTTCAAAACTTCTTGGCTTCTCAACAGAGAAGTAAAGCTGAATTCCACACATACACCTTCCTCCCCAGCCAGTATTTTTAGCTAGCTTTGGTAATTATACTCATCTAAAACCAAATGAGATTTGGAGACTGCCTCTTTCATTAGTGGTTACGACAGCAGCTGAAATCAGGTGGGGAACCCTGTTATTTCTTAGCTTGGCAGCTAGACGTACTCATCAATACTCACATACTCACAGTACCACGCAAAAAAAAGCCATAGGTTTGTTCAGGTAGGAAGCATGTGACACAGTGTAATCAAAGCACTAAAAGTATACAGGTAAATATTTTATGCTGGGTTTGCTACTTACTTACCCAGTGCGGGGAGATGCTACAGGAACTTTCATGTGCTTACAAAAAAGCCACCAACAAACTAAGTCCAAATGCGGATGAAACCAGTTTTGTACAGTGTGGAAGAAAGGGAGTAACTAAGACAAGACAAAGCCTCAAGGTAATTGTGTATCATAAATAAGATTCTTGTCTATATTCTCTTGATGCCACTATAGGTCATTCACTCTCAGAAAAAATAATCTGAACCCCTAGTTAATAGGTGGCTTGATGGTATTCTATGCAACATGGCTATGTCTCTGATGCAGAGCATGAAGTAAGCCATTAAAATTCAGCTGTAAAAGTGCCACTTTTTCTTTCAGTCACCAAGGGAATTAGCAGGGAAAAGACACATAAGCCTTCTACTGCTGACAGACTGTCTCTTCTCCTCTGCAGAATGGCTGCTCGAGGTTTGCCAGCGTGGGCTTGGAGATTTTTTGGTATCATTGGGTTTTTTTAAGATGCATGGGTTTTATTCTGTAGCATCCAAATGATAGTTTTCCTTTATTCCTGAGACTTGTAACAGGCTTTTAAAGTTTTTGTTCTTGTTGTTGAACTCCGTAAAGTTCAGTTCAGGAGCCAAACTGACTGACTGGCATGCAGAAATGCAGTTCCGCCTGCTAAAAAGCCTGTGGTCAGGATGAAACACCTAAGAAAGTGGAAGCAGAGATTTCCATTTCCCAGCAGAAATGGGGCTTTATAAACAATGGGAGAAATCTGTGACTGGGCTACAGTGGAGGAATGGGTAAAAAAATACTCTTAACGATACACTGAGTTCTCTTAAAAGTATAGGAGGCTTTAGTCCTTGCCCTTTGCCCATTAATGTTGGGGAGTGTGTGTATTCAACCCATAACATCAAGAAATGTGTCTCTACCTCCCCACTAATATCTAATCTGTAATAAAAACCTCCGGTGGGACTACCCACATGTAGGGACTTAGATCTAAAAATGATATCTGATAATATGAGGGCTTATAGCCTGGCAGGAATCCAGACCCCCAGAGTAACACAGTGCAATGATTGAAAGATAAAGTTAGACAAATACAATATGAAGTAAAATACAAGTTGCTAACTGTGCGGGCAACAACATATTGGAACATGGGACTGGATAGACATGCTGTGGTTTAGGATCTTTAAGATGAGAGCAGATAGTTGGACAAAAGATGACCTTCAGGAAGAATTCACATAGCTGGGACATACAGGGTTGAGGCTGAATGGCTCTGCTGGTCTCCCCGGTATCTGGGCACCTGTGAAACTTTCTGTCCAGTCCCTTTTGTTGTGGGCCATGGAGGGAAAAAGATTGCTTTGCAGCGCCCTCGCATAGCCTCTGCAGCTCTGCAGGAAGGCAGCGATTGTTGTCAAAACCATAGAATCATAGAACGGTTTGAGTTCGAAGGGATCTTAAAGATCATCTAGTTTCAGCTCCTTGCCATGGACAGATGCACCTGCCACTAGATCAGGTCATGGTGCTCTGTTTCTGCATATGGGGTTCAGAAAGGAGTCATCCTCCCAGGCATCCATGACTGGATGGTGCCAGAAACTGGCCAGGAGCTGAGCTGAACAAAATGGGTCCACCTCCTCTACAGACCTGCAGCAAATCCTGTCTTGCAAGGCCTAGTGGATGGGTTTTGGCCACAATTGCAGATCTGTAATAACAATAGGATTCAGAATTATGAATATTTCCCCATCCCATTAGACTGGGACAGGAGAGTTTTCTCTGTGAAGTACTATTTGCCTGCTTGATTCAAACAACTATATTTCACTTAATCAGATTCCAGCCAACTCTCTTAGCAGTTTACTCGATGCCCTTGGCTCTGAATAGAAGCTCTTCACATTAGCCTGAGAAGCACTGGTCATCTGCAGCTTTTTCTTTCCACCTCTGTAATGGGGCAAAGAAAAGTGGGACTGCTACAGCAATTTCGCCTTCAGTACCTTGGTTTCCTTGCCCTGCTTTGCCTGTGATGCACTTTGGTTTTGCTTCCTACTAAGCAAATGATTAATTGAATATACATGATTGCGTTCATTTAGGGACTTCAGGGTAATATAATTCAATGTCCTAAAATATGCATTAGGTCAGATTAGGTGACTTAAGAACCCCTTAGACTATATGAAGTTATGAGAGACAGCCATGTGTCTGTCTGACTAGATTTCACAACATAGCAAACAGATTTAAATCTGCACTTGTGTTTTTTTCCTCTGGGAACAATTTGGGTGCAGCTCTCCCCCTGCTTCCCGGGGAGTTTCGGCATAAAGCCTTGCTCCGAGTCTGGTTCCTGCACGGTGGTCTCAAGACCTTGCTTCATGGGCAGCATGTTGACTGAGAGTCTTTCCAACATTAGTCATGGACACAGGAAATTAAAAAGCTAAAACTGAGACAGACAGGAAGAGCAAAGCATGACGATGCCCCCCAGCACATTCCTGCCTGGGCACTATTTTGGCCAGGCCACAGAAGGACAGAGAGCGTTAGATTAGATAAAACAGGCACTGGTGTCATGAAAGATTTTCATATTAATTGTGTTGCTCTTAACTTCATTAGCAGGTACAGGGCAAGGCTTTCTGCTGGATTTGCAAGTTGAGGACATAACACAAGTTATGTCCATTTTATGCCTGCAGAGACTTTGGCTCGTATCTGTGATGCTGCTTTTCCTTTTGCTTGGTGTTTGTTCCCTCTCTGAAACTTTCTCAAGCACGGGCTGAAATGTGAGTTATATATTGCAACACTTTTGCTAAGATCATCGGAAGCCTTTAGGCATAAGCACCTAAAAATAAAACGTTCCCCTCACTTACTAATATTGAGCCCACCTGTAAATGGGATTTTTGCCTGGCTGAGAATTTCAGGATGCATTAGGATTCAGAGAGAAACCACAGGAAAAAATAACAGCTATCAGTCTCCTAACTGACCATGAAAGGCACATTAGAGAATGTATAAATAAGTAGTGGCCCTCCTCAGACCTACCCCTTGTCATTGTGTCACCTTTTTTCTTAGCTCATGGGGTAGTAGAGAAAGTGAGTGAGAGAGATTCAAGTTAAGCCAACTATAAAAGCATATTAAGCTAAATCTGTATCCACTAACCTGCTGTTTTGATTTGGCTGTCCAAGCCTGAAGGCAAATCCTGGACCCTTTCTCTTCCTCAGGCGCCCCAAAGTCCCCTTCAGGTCTGCAATAGTCACCTTGTTCTTCCTTTAACCTGAAGCAAGGGGTTGCTGCTGCCGAGCCCCAGGAGGAATGGACTGACAAGAACAGGGGTTAAATGTCTTTCCACTTCTGGAAGTCTGTTTTTGCCAAGTACTCTGTCCTGTCAGTTACAGAGGGAACAAACGCAAGCAGCAGCAGCAGCAGCAGCTGCTGATCTTGCTCTTTTCTAATCTATAATTATAACACCACTTGCCATGGGAAGGACCCCTTTCATTTGAAGGAAGAATCTTGTGATGGTTTGGCTGGCACCTCCAGTTTTCTACTGTTGATTTCCCATCCCCAAAATGGGACGGACAAGAAGGGAGCATTTTTCCCTAAGACTTCTCTTGAAAAGCATGATCTCTCTGAGCCAGCCCTGTGAGGACACGAGTGAATAGCAATGACTACATCTAAACGGGAAAACTGGAGACAACCCCACCAAACTTGGGAGAGTGCGCTCCAGCTGCACCTCGATCCCACCATGGAGCACACCTTTGCTGCATTACTGGTTCGAATTGGGAAATCAGGACTCTGGGGTGTGCTGTAAATATCACCCATCCCTCAAAACAGGCAGAGTTGCTGCTACCAAAAAACTCAGTGAACCTATTAATGATGGTACATCTCAGCATGTGAAAGCCTTTCTGCAACTGATGGATCTGCACAGGACATCTTCCCCCTTTCCCTTTATAAAATGAAATGAACTCTTTCTTTTATGACCCATGGCATTAAGAGGGAGTTGTAAAAGGTGTTAGACTGTAAAAGCCCAGGAAATGTCATATAATGTTGCCATAAATCTCTACGGAGAATAAAATAATGCAACTGTGAAGTAAGTAAAAAAATTGCAAGGGGGGAGGGGGGAGAGAAAACAAGATTTATGAATTTAATACATTTTATTATGAAAGGTTTCCCCCTCCACATTAGTCCCATTAAGCTATTTGCAGCCACTTATTTAATTAGAAATCCCTCAGAAAGAAAAGAAGTTGCTGCCATCATTTGCCTTTCTTCTTGTTGGCAATGGCAGAAGGAAGACACTTTGATGTCAAAACAGGCGAGACATTAGACTGTGGCATGTGTGTGTCAGGCAGTGGCCTGTGGCAAAAGATGACAAATCATTTTAACATTCAGTGACTTAGCATGAAGAAACATACTGCCTGATTCTATTATAGTGACTGCCCTCTGCAAGGAAAACTCCTAACAACAGGGATATTTTAAGGTCGTGGGTAAAATAATTACTTAGACCTAAAACATTTTTCTTTGCTGAGTATAATCATTTGCTGGTCTCACTGAGCAGTAAATAATAGCACCTCTGTGTGTCAGTGGGTATCAGGTGGTTTTCCTGGCAGCTTTTCATTCTTCCTGCAGATTGGAGCAGCTGAGATTGCTCCTCTGGCTCTGAGCTGTTTTGCAGAAGACATGAGATTTAGAGCTCCTGTGTGTTCAGAGGCAGAAAGAAATACAGGTTTCCAGCTGTGTAGCTCCATTGTGAGTGGTTCCATAGGAAACACTCCTCTTTTTATCACTAAGGTGCCCCTAAGTCCTTGCTGGATGTTACCCAAAGACAGGCAATGTTTTTATCTCTCCTTCATTTCCTCCCTTCCCAAGAGAAGCATACTTGATTCGTGTAGAACCTTTGCTAACAGTGGCTGCGGTGTGGTTTTACAGCACCCTCTGACTTGGCTGGGCATATCCTTTCCCAGGTAATGGTGCTCTCATTTTAGGGACATTTGAGGGTCCAGTCCCCATAGGTTGCTTGGGTCTACCTGGATTTGGGAGGAAGGGAGGAGGGAGTGACAGCTTGTAACTGCTACTGCAGAGTTCCCAGTTAACAAACTTACTACTTTCCTAGCTGATGCTTGTATCTGTGTTAGCATGAGTGAACGGAGACCTTTATTGTAAATTTTAAGGCAGTCTTGCCTTTTAATTCAGCTCTTCAGTTTAGCTTCATACTGATATTTTGAATCTGCAACATTAACAACACATTGGTGATTGGCTCCAAAAGCTTAATTATTACAGAAGGGCTGTGAAAGCCATCACACCAATTTCAAGGTTCAGCAAAGACTACCTATAGAGCTCTGCAAAAATCCTTTTTTTCAAGATGTTAGAAGCTTCCTTCTTCTTTAGAGACAGAGGATAAGGATGGGGACTTGGAAGGAAGGAAATAGCAGTAAATGGTGTTCCCAATCTCTGACAAAAGTGTAAGCTAAGGCTAAGGCCTGACAAAATACTGGTTAATGACAGTCACACTCCTTTGCTTCTGGTTGATGGTGACATGGCTGTGACAGTCCTGCTGTATAAGAAATGCCTGCTGGAGCTTTAAGAGGGCTGCTGGCAAGGAAGCCATGTACAGAACATTGCTGCAGCAAGCACACAGCTAAGCAGAGCTGTATGGAGTCATCAGGGCAAAGAGATGCCTGTGGCATCTGCTCCTCTGCCTCTCTGCCACTAGGCAGCAGTCTCATAGGGGTGTTACAGCACTGGGGATGAAGAGACACCAGGCATAACTGTCCCATGTCCTCTTCCTCCCCCCCATTGTTGTCCACTACATGCCAGTGTCAAGAAACAGCATGGCAGCAGTGGCAGGAGGAGCAGGGTGCCCAATGGGTGCTTTGCGCAGAAAAGATGGACCTGTTATACAGTGGTTTCATGGACACTGTTGATTTCCTGGCCTCCTCCCAGGTAGCAGCAGTCAAGCTTGGGTGGGGTTGCTTCCATACGGCAAAAATCACCCCCCCTGTACGGGCTCTTTCATGCAGCCTCCCTCCAAATTGCCTGACAGTGAATCCCCGTTGCTGCATGCTGCTCACCACTGATGAGCTTTCGACAAGTTGGGATAGATAGATTGTGTTGGGACAGCAGGCATTAGCTGGGTAAGGCAGCCTTGGGCAATTTGACAGGAAACGGGACAAGGGTTCTCTGGAGCATTATCTGCCTAGAGTCATCCTGGACTAGTTCCCAGGGATTCAACAATTATTTAAAATAATTCTGATGATTTATTCCAAGCTGTCACAGTGAAGACTTCTCCATCAAACACTGAACTCGCAACAGACTGAAGAACAGAGTGACCTGCAGTATGTGACATGTTATTAAGCACTGGAACTCCTCTCTCACAGTTCCTCATAACTCTCTTTCTGCTGAATTTGTTGAATGAGCCAGTCTATGCTACGAAGAGTCACCCAGGCAATCTGAGTGTGAAACACTTCAACACACTACTTAATGAAGAGGCACACTCAAAAAGGGTGCCAACTGATTGACTGGCTAATGGGCAGCTGATGTGTGCAACATAATAGAGAAAATAAATAAATATATATTTTTGACGGAATAAAGAAGAAAAAGTTCCATAAAGGTTTGGCTTTGCATTGCCTCCCCTCTGCTATGTGACTGTTTCTACCATAAGATGTATAGATAATTGTAAACACTTATTAGATTTTTAAACAGAACCAAGTCTACTGCAGGAAATTAAGTTTTATAGCAAATTCTTAAAATCTGATAGTAATGAACAAAGACTTGCAAACTGTTGCTAGAATTTACACTATAAACCACTAATTTTTTCACCTTCATATTTAAGAAAGGATTTTGCTGATCTTGGAGACCATTAAAAATCTATATGAAGTCTTATTAGGGACTTCTAATCCAAATGAAAATCTCTTCAAGCCATGATAAGTAATACTTCGTTAAGACATTCGCACCTTTGCTATTGCATCTTTAATAGGTGTCATATTGCAGATAGCATGAAGAAATTATGTTCATATGCACTATTTTCTTGCAAGGTTACCAAAAAAAAGGTGGTTTTGCAAAGTGTGTAAAATAGTATTTCACATTTGCAATGAATAGTTTAATTTTATCACTTCTTGTCCTTTTTCTGACCTTTCTTGGTGGACATCCATAGAAAATATTATTGCATCATGAAAAACAGCAAAAGAAGTTTTTTTGTTTTACAAGTGTATATTGTAGACAAGAATTGGAGAAGTCTCATCTACAAAAATAGTCTTCAGAAGTTCCTGTATATGCAGCTCTAGTAATGATCACTGCTAATGGTGTATTTTGGATTTATGTTCTCTTGATGTGCTTTGGACACATACGAATCACACAGAGACAAAAACATTTTAGTGCTGTGTAACTAGACAGGTTTTGCTAATATCATCCCCAGGTGTTTAGCAAGATAGTGCAGTGTAACAGATGGTAGAAATCCATCAAATACAAGTTATCTCATCTCATGTATTTGTGCTTCCTGCTTCTCTTTGCTCATGATTTTTGTGCTCATTTACACTGGAAGATTTCTGGAATTAATACTGTGTGCTAGTGAAGCTTCAAGCAAACAGTCCAGTATGTGTAACAACAATGTTAATGCCAATATCCAAAGAAATATCATAATAACTAGACTAAAATGTGGTTTGAACAGCATGAAAGAATTTTCTTATTGAAAGAAGTGAATAATTACAGTGTTGGGAAGAGGGCAGTATTAAAGAAGCTGCTGTCAGATTTTCTCAGATGATAATATATTGATTTTTGCTTTCTTTTTCTACTTACTGTCACTCGCTGCTGGAACTCCTGTCTTAAACAAATCAGCAAATTAACATAAAATGCCCTCTCCCTGCAGAATGAGCATGAAGAGAGCTGTAGAGAACATGTGATATCTTGCAGTCTCTTTCATGAGAGAAATTGCAATAATTAAAAGTTAATCTACTGGTAGAGATACCACCGTACTTAGCATCACTCAGTGTGGATTGTGGAAATATACTCTAAAGGAGGCTCTTTTATCTCTGGAAGTCACATGGTAGAATACATCAGAGGATTACAAACGAATTTGTCCGCAGGATAAAGCCTGCTGCCCCAACGGATTAATTCTCTGAGTGATGTAAAACCGCGTTCAAAAACACTTTGTTTTGCAACTCCTTGCAATGAAATCAACATAATTTGTTATGTGGTAGTGCTGAGTTCGGTATTAGAAATATTATTATTACTGTGACTGTTATCAGTCTCAGCAATTCATTTATTGCCGGAAGGCACAGACACACAAAAGCAAACTGATGTCACAGCATGGGACTTGTCAGGTGGAAGAGCAAAGCAGCCAGGAATAAGGTGTCCAGGAAATGGGCTCAAAAGTCAGTGCGTGGATTGACTGTGGGAGCTTTCTCTTAAGACCTACCTCTCTGAAGTGCTACCTATTTTGTTCATCTGAAACAGGTTGCGTGGGTTAATTAATATACACTAATGTAGCTTCAGCTTAAGTGAAAGCTAAATGGCCAAAAGGGCAACCGTAGAAGCAAAGGTGCTTGATGTTGTTCTATGGTCTGTTTTTTCTGAAGCTAATGTCATTCTGCTTCACAAGATGACCAGGGCTTCAAAACTATTTGTACAATGTCAAACATTTAATATTAGATAATTCCCTTGTTTGCCTAAAAATGCAGCTGATTGCACAACCATTTGCATCACCCTCCTTTTGTACATGCAGGTTGCTGCAAAACTGCAATTTCCTTTTTTAATGTGGAAGTTATGTTAACAGAATTTTGTATTGTTGTGGACATGGAAGAATACTGATGGTTGATAAATAGTCTGTGCTTAGGAAGTTAGATTTGAGAAACAATGATCTCACATCAGAATGTTTCTTTTATAAGAATACCAAAAGTGTTTATTTGTATTAGAGTTAATAATGAATCTTTGTACAACAGGCATGTTTGTGCTTTCAGTAAAGATTTTTGAGGTATCACTAGAAGTATCGTAAGCTCATGTTCTTTTTGGCTTAAGGAGCTCTGTTTTCAGTGAGCAGTGTTACATCTCTGAGAGTAGCAAATGATAACTCCTGTTACCTGTATGGAAATACAATAATAATGAAAATAATAACAACAGCAACAACAGTAATATATAACAATGGACAATACAGATAACAGTAAAATTGAACCATTCTGTTTCTCCCATTTAATAGTTAATGAGGACAGCTTTGCTTATTCTTTGAAGAAATTCTCTGTGCAGATGTATTTTGATTTGTGTATATTAAAAACCACCTGTAAGAATGGCAATCCAGATTAGTGCATGACTTTAAGAGAAAACCACTGTGCAGCAATGACTGATGCGAACTGTGGTGCAACTTACCATATACAACACTGTTAGATATGCGATTATACCATGCTGCATCTGATTGGAGAAACTATACCCTTCATTATCTGTACTCAAATTAAAGGGACCTTCAAACCAAAATGTAGAGCCATGAATGCAACCAGAACTGTAAGGATGAAGGATTTTCATGAGCTGTGTCTTGGACAGGGAGATTTGTGAAATTATCCACTTGTATGAAGGGAAAGATGAGACAGAAGAGATTCGAAGAATGAGATAGAGGCTAAGAACAGGCAGAAAAGCATTTGCAGGGAAAAGTGTTTAGAAAAGGCAAGTTCTTTTTAGTTAGGTATTGTCTGGAAAGGACTCGGAACAGTATTGCTGTGTTTGTGAGAATAGGATTATTGGTATTTGTGCATAAAAAGGGATTACATCAGTATTGCTGACCACCATCCATTTGTTTTTGTGAAGTGAACAATTCACGTAAGTTCTTTTTCTGATTTAGCTAGTTCTAGTTAAAAAAACCCCAAACAAAACAAAACAACAAAACCTAGTAATACTTATTGCTATTAAAACTGCAGCCTGATATACACGTGAAAAGGATAAAACTGAGGATTTTTCTCTGTGATCCAGGTGGTCCTGCCAATCCTGTACGAAAGCTAGCTTTGGCTTTCCTCACTTGCATACTTCAGTGCTAAACATTTCCCTCAGAACTTTCTTTGTTCACTTGCAAATATTGAATACAAAGGAAAAAAAAAGAAGGAAAAAAAAAAAGAAAAGAGTATGAAAAGAGAAAGTAGCATCCAGGAAAAAGAGCAGTGAGTTTAGTGAACCAACAGAGATAAATAACTAGCCTTTCCTTTTTCTATGGACAATAAACCAAATCATTTCAACCTGACCCACCACAAGCCCTCTCATTCTCTGCTTTATGCAACTTTTAACTTAAAAAATGCCTAAGCAGCCTGGGTAGCTTTTACAAAGCATGCATTAAGCCATGTTTGTTTACCTTATCTCAAAATCGAAAGTCTCATTGCTCCCTCAAACACGAGGTTTAGTCTCTGAGCCAAGAGCAGATGAAACAAACCCTAGACTCGTCATGTCACTGCTGAGCCAGTACATGGCCCAGAACACAAATAGGCACCAAACGATCCTGCACAAGGAATTTAGTCTTCAGACTCCTCTGAATAGATCCATGCTTTGACTGGTTAAGTGAGGTGGTGGAAAACTTTTCCTGCCTTGGTGAATGTGCACACATTTCCAGTCAAGGTAAATAACAGAGATATAAATGCTAGTGGAGACAAGATTCCTGGGGGGCCTGACTTTTAAGGTCACTTTGGAAGGTGCAACAGGGTAATCCTTCTCTTTTGTGGAACTGGAACTGCTCTGGTTTCAATACTGTTTCAGTGTTTTTTACCATCGACTCAACTGCGTAAAGGATTCCAATCACTTTTCAGAAATGCCTCTCTGCTGTATTGAACTTGCGGAGCACTGCCACCATGAGTGTGTCAAGATGGAGAAGACAGAAAGAAACAAGTAGAAGAAAAGGCCACTCTAAACTGGAAGGTATTCCTATGCCCACTGGAGTGATGTCCATACCAACTAGGTCATGCTGGACAGAAGATTAATGAAACAATATTTCTATCACACAGGGAAATGATTGGTACCTGCAAAAATTTTTCCATAAGAGCAGCTCACCTCACAGAGCAGAACGTAGCAATAACTGGCAGCCTTGGTTGAAGTCTGCTATTGAATCTCTGGGTCATTGAAAAAATAAAGGAAAAATTGAAGTCCATTGAAGCCACATCTTCACTATTTTAGCAACTTTGGTCTGAAAGAATGAAGACCATCGAAAAAATCATTATTTAAACTTTATCATGTGACAGATGTTTTGGGGAAGGAGGAAGAAGTGTCATGAAATTCAGTTTAGAGATGAATAAATTAAGGCACAGTAAGGGTAGCCAGGTCCAAAGCAGATTTGTGAATAAAACATAGGATTCCTGAATCTTCACCTTATGCTTTTCACTGTTATTATTCAGAGTATTTGGTGGAGCTATTTTCAGAGTCTCATCAGGTAAAAGGATTCTTGAGTTTTAACTATAGTTTTTTCAGAGCTACAAAGTTTGTTTGGCTTTTGGGGGGTTAACTTTTGGGTGAAAATGTATTTTGTATTTTTATTTTCTGATTTCTAAGTACAGGTTTGGCATTGCTGCTGTCTTCCAACTAGAGATGAACATGTTGTGCTATTTTTAATCACATTCTGGATCCATTCCTGGCTTGCTTCTAAAGATAAACGAAACCACATGTCAGTTCTTACATAAGTTGGTAAGGCCATTTCATACTTTTTTTTATTTCTTCTGCTTAGTATTAAGTTACATTTATAAGCACCTTCAGAAAGCCTAGAAGCATTATTTGTTTCATATGCAACAGCAGAATCTGCCGACATGGGCAGCTTATTTGTAGAATCAATCTTACGGCCAAAGTGGAAAACTGTAAACTAACACGCTTTAAGGGGAAATTTCTTTTTAATCCTTGTCATTTAATAGCTAATAGAGAATTTATATTCTTGATTCATTTGGATCATCCCTGATTAGTCTGTGTTCTGTGTAGTCCTACAAAGGCTGGGTTTTTTTTTAACGCAGTAAAGAATTCGCCATTCTTGTTATATTGCATCAATGAATTCTGCAGGTTGTGTATAGATGATATATGCTGTGTATAAAAGGAATTTATTCCTCAAATTTATAATTTTTTTGTATTCAAGCCTTGACTTCTGATTAAGGAATACAGGCATCTACATTTTAGACATAATTTTAAGCTTCTTTTTCTGATGCTGATATAGTATGTTGACAAGTCTAACAGAGGAGAGAACTATGAAAGTGGTTTGAGGTTTTGATGCTGCAACAAACTATTTAAGGACATCATCTGAGTCATTCCAAGATGAATGTGAAAGAATCAATATATATGATATAGGTAGATATAGATAGAGTTTGGCCAGGCTTTTGAAATACCTTCCTATGACATCTCATACAAAAGGAGGGACACGTTGTCTAGCATAAACTACTGCAAAGACAACACAAGACTGATATGAAAACCATGCTCATACTATGATTTTGGATGAATAGTTGTTAAAGCATATCATGGCATCTCAAAGAACCATTCTCAGCTGAACAGGGTGCTGGGCCATCTTTTCTAGACTGTGCTTTTGCCAAGAAAGGTTGGAAAAGATGATCATTAAGGTCCCTTGCAACCTGATATTCTATGATTCTATGATTCTGGTTCTCATAAAGTGCAATACTTTAATTAATTACTTGGCTGATCTAATAGACAGTGCACTTATCAAATTTGTAAAATATTAATGGCCTTTTTTTTTTTTTTTAAAGAGCAAGATATAGCTGGCAAATGAAGTTGCTAAGCCACTGTCCATCATATTTGAAAAATCATGGCAGTCAGATGAAGTGGGAATGAAAGAA
>JANHGB010028220.1:0-62535 GCA_026283785.1 Coracopsis vasa | reverse complement strand
AGGGGGGCTCAACCTTTGTAGCATCTCTTTTTCTGTCTTCCTATTTATACTCCTTAGATTCTTTGAAGTAAAAGTTCTGATCTTTTATTTTATCAAGCATGAATGTATCTCCTATATTTAGCACACTGAAAAAAACTATTTGCACAGGTGCATCTAAAAACACTCTGGCTTCAAGCTATTGTTATCTATCCTAGTTTCCTCCTAAATTGTATGGCATTGTGTTTCCTAGAATCATCTGTATGTTGTTGGTTCCTTATTTTGTTCCTATTTCAAGTTAATTTGGGGAGTTTCTTTGACCTTATAAATGTCTTAACATTTCCTACACATCCTCATTAGAGGCATTTGTTTTTCATGTTCCAATGTACTGAGTCTGTAGGGCCCTGCACTTCAGGTAATCCTCTACACATGTCCATTGCAAATGCAAAATAATTATAAAATCAAAATAATGTCTGTGAATATTTGTACTAGCTGCTATACACCCATGAATTAAACTTTCATGATTCACATCTCCCCAGATATAAAAATAAAATGGGGACAGCTCTGTATTTCTTGTAAAAAATTCTAAGCTCTTTGAAGTCCTTTGAAAGATATTTTTAGATGAGCTCAGTTTCTGTCAGTCACAGGTATAAAAGGAAAGTGAGCGTATTGTGTATTGTGTGCATGTGTGTGTATGTGTAAGCAAATATTTAGTAGTTCTTAATTTCTCAGTAATATTTATTGTTGAGATATTGATTATCAATAAGGGTTATCTGCCACAGAAAATATTGATTACTTTGCAGATGCAGAATGTTTCACAGGGTTTGTATCAAGATACCTGAAACTGGTTTGTATAGCTTCATCAATTAACTTAAAGAACTCATGATTGTAGTTTCATTGTGGTACAGTTATGATTTCAGAATACACATTACTCAAAATAGAAATAGTTGAATATAGTTATAATTATAAAAAAGAAAAAAAAAGTTCAATAAATATTTCTGTTCTGGGGAAAAAGCCAAATGCTATATTTACCTTACAGGATGAGGAAAACCATTTTCTGTTTCAGTTGTAACTAGAGGTTAAACAGCAGCTACTGAAGTTAAAGAATTTCAAGCTACCATCTGTAAACACCTTGCATCTGAGAGTCTTGAAATAAAGATGCTATCTGGATTATTACTAGTGATTATTTTATTTTTCTTGGAATAAATAGAGAAATTCTGTAAGAATGGAAGATAATAACTATTATATCAGTATCTAATAAGAATAAATAAGCCAACCTGGGAAATATAAAACCTACTGGAAAAGCAGTGCAACAGTGACGCGAACTAAACAAGGATAATATAAAGACAGACAATTAAAAAGATAAAAAGAGAATGATTCCCCTCAAAAGCAGTTTCTTTTTAATAAGAAAATAATTTCTGTTGATATATTTTGATTATATATTTAAGATGTCTAAGACAATAATTTATCATTATTTTGATTTGAAAAGTGTGTGAATAAAAAATTACCATAAAATCAAGAGGATGAAGTATTAGCTTGATGACACATCTCAAATGAACATGTAGAAGGAAACTTCTGCTATTCTGAAAAGGTCAGTTTCATTTTGATTATTAGATAGTGAAAAAATATAAAGCAAAATTTTCAGTTGACACAAGACTTATGATACTGATAAATAATGAAATAGCTAGTAACTTTTACAGAAAGCACAGTGGCAAAATTCAAATATGGTCCTCAAGTGCACAGACTTATGGCAAGCAATAGCTAAAGTCCCTGCGTTGCTTCAGTCTGTAGTGTTGATACAATTCCCCAGTGATCCTGTGCACATTTGATGACTACATGGAGGATATTAATATAGAAACAGTACAGAGAAATTTTATAAAGTATTTAAACAAGTGAAAAGCAAAATATGCATTGAAAAACTGGAGAAGCTCTATGTATTCTGTTTATAAAGTAAAACTCATTTGTCCAGGGGATGTCCTGATGTTGTGAGTGACAAGCATAGGCTCTGTAATCTAACAGCAGAACTTAATTTTTCCACTGTCAAGATTTGAAGCTAGAAAAAGCTTCATCCACATTTTTATCAATTTCCAAGGATTTGAGATGGATGCTCTATGAAAAGTACTTTTAAAATCAGGAATAATCAATTGAGTAATCATTCTGAAAGGCATGTCATTTGAACAAGAACTAACCTCAACGAAGCCCTGCAGTCTGCATTATGTAAGTGGTAATGATTGCTGAAGTCCTTTTGGGTTTAAGATCTAGGAATTTGTGAAAAGCTACAGCTTGGCCAAAATGCCATTACAGAAATCAATTTCTAATGCTAATATCTACAAAGCCTAGAAGGTATTACTGAGGGCTAGGTAGGGATGAACTGTTCATGCTATTGGACATCATTAATGAAATAAAAGTATATTCCAGGTAGTTGAAATTCCTTGATGCTGAAATACTAACATGTTTTGAGAAATTTATAGCTTAAGCATTTTATTTTCTATTTATGACACTAAAGTAGGAAAAAGCAAAAAACAATCTAATTTAATTTATAAAAATCATTTTATTCTGAGAAATTGAGGGCACAGAATGGAGATCCTCTTCTCAGGGTGAATGGCAACACATTAACATTGCCAGAGGGTGCCACTTCTCTGGAAGTATTCACATTGGCTTTTTTTAAAAACATCAACAATGTGCAACATGAAAACTAGGTACCATCTTTATCTCAGGTTAAAGTTTTATCAAACTTTTAAACTAGGATGTTTAGAACTCTTCCTGTCTGTGTATTGGTATACAATCAAAGAGTTTTAGAGCTTTATAGGAATGGATGTCAGAATGCTCACAAAAATATTCTCCTGACATTAGAGAAATACGTATTTCTGTCATCGCATTTTACAGAAGGGGATACCATGTGTAAGAGAAATTAAGTAATGTTGTTGATATCATGGAGGAAGGCAATGACAAAAAAGGGACAAAATAGAAGGGCGTGTGATGTTAACATGAACTGCTTCTGCTGGCTGGAAGTCTTATCTACCTGGCCAGCAAAACAAGGAAACTGTGGCTCACCCTGTTCACAGGTCTGGTTATTTACTCACTTTTCTTCTGGTTAGCTGGAGTCACAAGCCATTTGTTTTTTAATTTAGTCCAAAAATACATACACCCGTTACAGAGCTGTCCCTTATTGCATTTATTATTTTCTCTTCCAGGAGGAATCAGGCCAATTCAGAAGGTTATACTCTCTAGATAAATGTTCCAAAACAAATGGTTTTATATATGGCCTCTGATTTAGTTAAAGAGGTCCTTTGGCAACAGTCCCTAAATACTGAATTGAAACCCACTTAAAAGTTGATAATCTCAAGTGAACCCAAATAATAGGGTCCTGTCCTGAAATTCTAGGACTAATGTTGGAATAAATTGGCTTTATATTAGCATCACAAGTTCTTTTGTAATTGATGTGTCTTCCCTTCAGACTGCATGTCTTGTTTTGAAATGAATGTTGAAAGACATAGTAAGGTTTGTTCGATGTGCAATTGAAATACTGTTTATACATCAGAGAAAAATAATTTATATTCATGTAAACATTTCAGTTTTAAAGGAATTATATAAATAGAGTAAAATATACAGTGGAATTAAAAATGTAAAAAAAAATAAAAATATATTACTTTCACTATATTAAATATCATCTAGACTGTTTTACAAATAGTGTCATGAGCTTTAGATTTGAAAATTGAAGTCTCTGTAATGTTGATGATGAAAGACAGAGATGGTAATGTTACTGTTAAAATGAAAAAATAAAAAACTTTACATCTTTTTTTACTATTGTTTTACTTCAGAAAATGTACGTAATTGAAGTAGCCCTTGTAATATTACTAATAATGATAAGAGACATAGCAGGGATATAGGAGCTAAAAAATTTGTGAGTTTCTATCTGGACAGTAAAACGCTTTTGTATATAGTTTCCTGGCAGTTTTAATGACAGATGCCTGCTGTCAGCTGTAGCACTATCTTCCCTTACTGTACCTGCCAGCAGGAAGTAGTCGTTCCAAAATTTACTAGCAGCAGCTGATCAACATGACATTATAATGAAACTTGAGAGAATATTAGAATAATACATCAGAGTAGGAACCATCATTAGTGCCATGGGTCTAAATGATATATGCCATTTTTCTGACTGTTGCACAAAGAATACAGCAGGACACTTTGTTCCTCTATTGATTACTCTTGTAACAACACAATCTTTTGATTTAAACCCTCACAAGCATGGTTAGACTGGCTTGTGGAATAAAACATGTAGATTAAATGATTCAAAGTACTGTAGAGGGAAATGATGTGTAATCCCAATTCTTGTAATAAGCCTGCTTGAGATCAGGCAAGGTAAAGCACAGCAGTGGATAGAAATGTTTGATCATTTAAGGCCTGATGCTGGGAGGTGCAGAGCTTCTCTTGAAGTTCTCACTAGAGTTAAGAGGTGTGAGAATCTCTCAGGAGCAGTCTTTCACTTCCCAAATATAGACGTATAGCATTTTTGTTCAGGAGATTTATATTAGGCTGCTCTGCATTCTATATATAGCTGCTGTTCCTTTATATGGCTTGTTCTCTGAGGGGGGTATTCACACCATCTAACTTCTGGCATCTGACTTGGGGACCTAAATTAAGACTTTGGGCTCCATACTTAGTGGTGTTCAAACAGGCAATTTAGAGCTAGTCAGCCCTAAATATCTACTATTTGGAAAAGACGACAAGCAGCTAGAGTAAATCAGAGTACAAGATATTTATTAGTGTACTAATACTGTACTTGGATGAACATACACATTTTTAATCAAGGCATAAAATCACAAATAGAAAGTGTCAAATGCTGGAGACAGCTCACCACTAAAGGTAGATTGATGGAAACACATACATGTGAAATATGCATTTTATTTATGTGATATATATGATATTTAAGGTTTTCAGCACTCACAGCTCAAATTCAGACCATCACTTTTTGTTTCAGAAAATGAAGTTAGAATCAGTTGGTAGTATTTTCATTCCTTTCCATAATTTTGCTCTATTTTTCAAAGCCACTCATCTTCTTTTTCAATGTTTCCTTATGTATTTGGCTTTAAAAGTGTCTTCTGCATATTTTTAAACAAACAGCACTGAGGTCCATGAAAGCTGCCCATGTGCAGTGTCGCTAAAAATGAGTCCGTGTTTATCCAAACCTTTAGGTTATGCAGGTTCAAATTACAATTCTACATGCGCATCTACAGTTTATAATAAGCAGTGAGAGTGAGCCTATGGCATGTGTGACAGAATTAGCACACAGGGTGGTTGTCAACAGCAGAGAAACCGAGCCCCAGGGTTTACCTGCTTCTCCTGCCTGCCAGGTGGAAAGCGCCAGCAAGGGGCTGGGGAGGCTCTGGGAAATGGCAACAGCAGAATGAGGGATGACAGGCAATGCAGAGGTCAAATAGAGAAGTTAATGCTGCAAGAAATTTAAAAAAAAAAAAAAAAAGAAAACCAGCAAACAAACATGATTTTATGTAAGTCCTATAAAATGGGAATATAAAGTGCATTATATTAACATTAAGGTGGTGAAAGTTCTTTTTACTCTAATTTTAGCCTCCTTGCATGAATGGAAGAGGATCAAATACAGGTAACCTGTAGTTACAAAGGAAAGTTCCAGATCATACTGGAAGATACCTGGTGAACTTAAGAGGTCTGGATCCCATCCTTACTACCTCAGATTTCTAAATGCAGAAATGAGCAAAACTATGAGGCACTGTTCTCACACAGAGTCATTGAATGATTGAGGTTGGAAGGGATCACTGGAGGTCACCTGGTCCAAGCCACTTGCTCAAGCAAGGCCAGTTGCCCAGGACCATGTTCAGATGTCTTTTTAATTTTACAAAGGATAAAGACTTCCCAGTGTCTCTGGGAAAACTCTGCTAGTGCTTTGTTACCCTCACAGATAAAAACTGTTTCCTGATGTTCACAGGAAGCTTCCTGTGTTTCAGTTTGTGTGCACTGCCTCTTGTCCTACCACTGAGCATAACAAAAAGAGCCTGTCTCCATGTTCTTTACTTTCTTTCTTCAGAAATTTGTACATATTGATGAGATTTCCCCCTGACCCTTCTATTCTTCAGGCTGAATAGTCCCAGTTCCCTCAGTCATTCCTCATGTGAGAGATACTTCTCTCCCTTAATCATCTTCGCAGCCCTTTACAGCACTTTCTCCAGTAGCTCCTCATGTCTTTTGTACTCAGAAGTGGACACAGCACTCCAGGTGTGGTTTTGCCAGTGCTGAGTAGACATTCACAAGGATACTTTAAAGATAAAAATATGAAAGATCATGAGGATCTCCAATATCCTGGTGACTGGAAAACAAAATAAATCATACAAATACACACAGAAAGAATGTGAGCTAAGGCAATAATTGCAATATTAATTATGTTGTTACATATGCCTCATGTATTTGACTCTGAAGAGAACAGCATTCTTGTAAGGCAGCTTGAGTTTCTTTTGTTTCAAATTTCTCACATATAAAAAACTAAAGTACAGTTAAAAAAATCCTGGAATGTGGAATCACATTGACACACCTATGATTTGTTCAGAGAAGACTTTGAAGGTATTCAAGAGCGTTGACATCATGGCCTTAGGATTTCTATTTATTTTCTCTAACGAATACAGAAAGAAGAATCCTGCCACAGAATGGATCTCACTGTACCTTTTCCCTTACACTAAACACCCAACAACACCTGCTTCTTCCTGGATGCCCGTGTCCAAGGCTGCTTCTGGCTCATCCGAGTTGTGTGTTTTCTTTCTCAAGTTATTCATCTTGCTGCAAAATTCAAGCAATTGGATGCTGCATCCACTCTGCCATCCTTCCACACTTCCACTCTTCACCTTATGTCCTGAAGAGCTTGAGTTCCCCTCTTTATTCAACATGGCTTACAAAAGAAACTCTATTCTTATCCTTCCTTCTTCCTTCCCTCTTGCCCTACCAATAACAATCATTATGGAACAAACATGCAGCATGAAAACCGTTGGCCTGTATTTTGGCAATAATATTGACAGTATTCACACTTTTCTCTGTGGGTGAAAATAGTGTCAGTATCTTCACAGAGTACAGCTTTTAGAAATAATGTAACTTCTCATATTGTAATATATAAATGTGGTTTCAAATATTAACATTTCTTAATTGTGTCTATATTTCAATAATTAGTTTCAGTTTGAATAGACAAAGGTATGATGCATTTCTGGTTTCCACCTGAAATCCTATTTACAGTGCATTATTAAAATTGGGTATTTTAAAAGAGTTTCTTCTGATGAATCCCATTTGGCTTGGCTTCTTTGGATAGTTTGGCAATAGTAAGATGTTATTTTTGTAGTTCAGGTGGCACTGAATGGGGAATTCAGTGGTTTAATGTATTTGAAATAACGTGCAATAAGAGCAGACTTACAGTATTACTTGAATCAGTTTCATACGCTATAGCAATCTCAATACCTTTATTTTCATCTGCATGAAAATAAACATTGACAGGCTTCAGGATTATTTTTTATATATATGTATATCAGAAATGCAAGATATATTTATTAATTTAAAAATAAGGTAAAGTAGCCTCAAATCTTGTTGGAAAACACTAGAATTTTAGAAAATTTGCCATTATCATTGTACCAGAAACATGTTGTCTTGTAATTTTCTTATTTTAAATCCATACTGTAATACAGTCAAGTAAAAAGTATCAAGAGCGTCTGGACAAACCTAAGTCATAACTGAACAAAACAATTTAAAAAAAATCTACATTCCAATAGACAGTTTCAAAAATTACTTGTCATTTTATGGTTATATTCTCTTTCTGGAGGCAGACCATGACATATATTATACAGAAAATAAAGCTAGAATATATACTATGTTTTCACTCTAATATTTTACATCTCAGGAAACAATCTTGTGGGAAATACTGTATGATACAAGGGATAAAAGAGGCATTCAGTCTTAACTGGCTTCTTTCATGGTTTTGTATATATTGACTTGTGATTCAAAGAGGGCATATGCATTTGTTTCCAGTTTGTTTTCATTTTTCAGTCACAGATGTTCTTTTGGGTACCTTTGTATTCTAAAATGCAAAAGGTTTTGTCACATCTGGCTAGCCCAAAAAAGAACATTCCTTAATGACAGAAAGACAAGTCAAAGTCATAATGAGATTTAATCCGAGTTTAATTATTTCAGATCTGCTTGGGAATGTAAAGGCAGGAACCACCATAAAATGCTAAAAAGAATAGAAATCCATCCCAGCCATCATGCAATACTAACTTGCACAAACTTTCATTATTTCCAATGTACTTGAATAAGCAGTGATAAAATAATTAGTAGTTCATAGTTCCATATGGTCTTCTGACTTTTTAGTTTTGAATGAAAGAGAATTCTGTCATTGCTGCTGATAGAGCCAGGATTTCATTTGTGGGCTTGTGGGTGGATATGGCCCATTGGATTATCATGGATGATGTTATATCAAAAACAGGAGGGGAAAACTGCCTAGAAATTCCTGCATCCAGCTTCTTGTAATTAGGGTACAATATAAGTGCAATGGGAAAACATATTTCACTTTTTGTATTACATCCGTATTTTTTGATAGATTAGGGAAAAGAGGTCCATATTAGTCAACTAATGGAATTGGTCAAGTAAATTAAGTTTTCTTTCTTTGCTTCCTTAGTTCTGTTTTCTGTACTAGTTGTGTAGTGATCTAGTAATCACTGAAAGAAGAATGGTAGAGTGTTCAGGTCTCCATTTACATATATTTAGAATTTATATGGCCTGAATTTTTCTCAATGATGATGATTTCTAGTGAGAGGCTTCCCACGCAGTAACTATTATGTAAATCTCCCTGGTTAATCACCACCTGACACTTTGCCTTGCTGACGCCTTTGCTTAGCTGATGTCTTTAACCTGCCTTGTCTGTGTCACTTTGTTTGGACAACTTTTACCATGAACAAAGACACTGCAAGAGGGATGTACACATCTGAGGAGTTATTTATGGCTATTACAAGTAACAGAGAATCTGGGCAAAAAAGGAAGGAGAATAAGTAACAATATGCTTACGATCCCCCATAAAGCAAGCAGCAAGTCTGTACTGGCCAGACAGCTTGATGGCAGGTGTGAAAGGGTCAGCCTCCATTGCTAATCCCTCATGCTGCTGATGCCATCTTTATACCTTCTCATGTCAGTGTTTTTCTCCTGGAATCATTGAGCTGTCAACTATCCCTGTCTCAACAATCTTATCTCTGCCTATCATTTTACCCTTCTTTTCTAGCTTAGTACTTTTTCACAGCTCCTTTTCACAACTTGGCAAGTTTGAGCCAAGATTACACAACCACATTATGTTGAAGCAGTCCTTGAATGGCAGACTGCTTTGAGAGGACATCTATCAGAGAGGTTACACACCAGTGACGCTGGAAGACTGACACTATTTAGTGAGGAAAATTTCTATGTTTTTAAACAGAAAGGAGGAAGTACTATTCATCGCTGTCTGTACAATAGTAGGATTGCATGAACTTAAGTAGCCAAAGGCTCACTTTTGTTGTGGCTAAATATGAGGATGAAAATCTAAACAGAGAAAGGAAGAAAAGTCAAAGTACCCCTCAGCTTCCCTGCAAAACATTGTCCTCTGCACCCAATATTTCAGCACCCTCCATTTTCCCACAAATTCACCCCAAAGAATTTATCTCTCACACATTCAAACCTCCATCTGCTCAGGTTTAGACAACACAGTAGTTAAAATGCTGGCATCCTTCCTGCTCTAGCACTTTCATGACTGTTGTGACCACAGGAGGCGAATAAGAGATAGCACCTCCACATGTGTGAGGTGAGGAAGGAATATTGAACACCGACAACATGTTAATGAGTAGGAGAATGTGTAGATGAAGAAGGGAAAGATTTAGCTGGCATAATAGAATATTAAGTGAGAAGCAAACAAAAATACTCTATCCAAAAAAGAAAGAAAAGGAATTCAATTTCCATAGAGAAAATGAAAAAGTGGGAAAATTGAATAGATCGACAGGAAAACTGACTGAATGCCATAGCTGTGCCAAGACTTCTTCTTTGGTCCAGAGTGATGAGGTGAGTTCATCCAGAAGAACTGAGATGTTCAAAGGGAATAATGTTAATAGATTCTGCCTAAAAGTTGAATGAAAAAGGCAGGAAATAAAATGTTCTAGTATAAAAGATTTGTACTACACCATCATTATCATGCCAGAAGAGCAGGCTTTTTATATGCTGCATAGCTCAAGATAAGGAAAGAAAGGCTAAGATATGTATGTAGAAGCACACAGAGATAGGTATCAATGATTTAAATCATTGGTGAATATACAACAGGTAAAATTCATGTCAGGCAGGCTGGATGCCATCTGTCACAGTTAGGTTTCCACAGGATGACTAGATATAGATATTGGCAGCTTTCTGGTTAAAACCATCCATCTGAATATTCAAAAAAAGTGTTTCTCTGCTATTACAATCAGAAATTCAGTTTACATTTTTTTTTTTTTTTTTTTTTTACTGTAGGCAGTATATCCTTAAAAGGCTTTGAGACATAACAATAAATGGTCCTGGTTTATTCTTGAAAGTGATTTATTATGTTTCAAATCCTTCCTAAGGCAGCTTCTTTTTTCTGAATATGCAGTATGTTAATCTACTAGTCTCAAGCTCTGTTTCTTTCTCTCTACACCAAACCTGATGTTGAGGCTGTCATTCTCCTTTGATTCCAGGAGAAACAAAAACTTAAAATCAAAAGAGTTTTTTTCTAGCTAAACGCCTCAATCTTTATAAAAGGGAAAAAAGAAAATAAGAAAAAAAAGAGAAATACTGGAAAACACTTCAGTGAACTAACATCACAAATGTTTTTAAAATTCATTAAGCATATAGACAAATTACTTTATTGTTCCTAGCTTTGTGTAATCAAAATGCATAAACTCAGAAAGACTGTGTTGCTGTTAATGGGTTCCTATCCAGAAAAATCTAGCAATTAGCAAACCAATGCTTTGATCAAAACTGGCTGATCTATGAATGAGGTGATATGATGTGATGCATGAATTAAACCATAAGCTACTGCATTATTTCTGTAGTCACTTTCAATTTCATCCTGTGCTATATATTTTAACAGGAATTGTGCATGCAATTTCAAATAAAGCAAATTGAAACGAAGAAGAGGTTGTTTACGATGGCTGTGTATTTTTTCATTAAATACCGGCCAATCCATAAGGCACAAATACTGCATTTTGCTGGTTCTCTGCCAACAACAAAAGTTATTAGAGCTTTTAGTTTACTCTTTTAGTCAAACAACAATATATAACATGACAATTCTTCCAATGCAGCAAACTAAGAGTTCCCCACTGAGTGCAATTACCATAAGACAGAAGCTGTGGAGAATTTTATTCAAAATTGAATGTTTTAAATTAAAAAGAAAAGGAAAAAAAATCTACCCTCCTACAAGGAAATAATACTAATGTATATTTAAAAAATTTTCTCATATTAATTTTCATGTCTTTTTACTGTAAATCCAATACTATCATCTAGTCTGAGAATCATAACTATATAGTCCTGCCTAAAAATGACTTGTGTCTTACAGTTTTGGCTTAATAACCCAGAATTTGGCTAATTTATTTTTATATGAGTATGTTATATATATGTATATAGTTATTTACACAGTAAGAATAATAGTTTCCTGAAAAATCTTCTGAGCTTATGTGTATTTGAAAGATGAGAAGAGTACTGCAAGCCTAGGTGGCATACATTAAGTATTTTCTAACCAATATGTAACACTGCTGTAATAGATCATTAGCTGATTTCTGCATAGTGATATTTTCATAAACATGTTTATGAAATATATGTTTATGTGACATTTTCATAAATAATTTTTATAATGTATACTCTGTCAGAATCTGCTCCATGGTTTGCACCATCTCCATATTTACTTTTATTTCTTTAGTATGAGGAAACATCTTCTAGAAAAAAAAATAAAATGTTCCTCTTACTAGCTATCTCATGCAGAAATTTTAATTTCTTTTAAACACAACTGATAGCTTTATGCTGTCGGTTTTTTCACACTGCTTGAGTTTACTTAATAAAATAAACATTCAAAGAGGATAGGCATCAATTCAGGAACTAAATTTTTTTTTTTTAGCAGTTGTTCAAAGTCAGAAATTTCAGTTGAAATGCTGTTGTACTTATATTCTGTGCTGTAGTTGTAGTATGAATTCCCCAAAAGCATGGAAAATTCAAGATCTTCAGCAGTTACATTCCTAAATCTTTTTTGGCCTAACCAGCAAACTTTAAAGAAGCAGTAGCTGCATTGCGGTGTAATTGTCCAAAGGAGAGATACAAGTCTATTTCATTCCTGTTTGGCCCACAGTGTTGTGTTTGGGATGGAAGCCAAACACTTTCAATGAACTTTTGAATAATACCATTGTAGTATTTGCAGGTGCAGGACTTATGATGTTTTGGGTTCTTGACTGTCTTGGAAGGTATAAAATTTAAAGAAATTACTAAAATTAAAATGTGTGCATATATATGTATACACATGTAACAATTTTTAAAAGCTAAAATTTAACAACTACATTCAGAGCAGATAACTACAATACAAAAATGCTCAGAATTTACAACATCGAAGGTGATTATTTAATACTTGATATTAAAATACTGTGAAATGGGACTATAACACAGAGGAAAACATGTTAGCACATCACAGTATTCAACAAAGTCATTAAAATAGAAATCAACATACATATAACTGGAATAAAAGATATATCTTGATTGACTACAAGAAGATAAATGAAAATTAAAATGTTTAACGACAAACATAAACCTTAATGGGAATGAAGTTTAAAAGTATATTTAAATTTCATCCCCTTGAATACAGTCTAGTACCTAGAAAAATCAATAAAGCTATTAATAAAATAACAGCTCAAGCAAGTGATATACATAGAAGTTTTAAATACTATAGATCATTTTTGTTTTGTGAGGTCAAGGTCTTCTATGACGAGGTCTGGGATTTAATTCGTAATAAAAAAACAGTATTTTTTTATTTTCCTATAGGACCTTTCATGCTGGCCATTAACCATTTCTCTTTGATTTCTGTTTGAGGTTATGGGATAAGTTAGGACAGAAAAGGGTAGGACAGACAGAAATACACCTGAACTTTCTAAACATGATTACTGGGTTCCAGATGAAGTACGTTAGCAATGGATTTACTCATTGATAGATGATTTCTTGATGTCACCTACACATTAATGTTCATGCTGTTATGGAGCCACTATGTACTTTTGACAGTCTAGGTCCTAAAATTGGTATAGGCATGCATGTGAGAGTGGACAAAGTTATTCTACTCTTCCCTTTATTCTTCTTCCTCAGACTGAGTGAAATTAGTGTTGGGCAATTTCTTCGCACTAAAGATTCTTACAGTACACTGAAGATTCAAGCTGTTGTCACCTCTTTTAGATCTAAGGAAATATTAGATTGCTAGGATTTGTTGAGAAATCAGTTGAAATATAAGTAACATCTTGATTATGCTCAGTTTTGCATCTTTATCTTGTGTTAAAGGTGATGAAAGCAAATTGCCTTTTCATGTCTGAAGGAGATAAAAAGTGAAGAGATAATGGTGGCATGTGGTTATTTTGGCAGTCTTCCAAATCTAGAACATTTGCCAGACTTAAAAAAAAAAAAACAAAAATAAAAAAATAATAATAAAAAAAAAAACAACACACAAAACAAACAAAAAAACCCACACACACACAAAAAACCCACAAACAAACAAGAAAAAAAAAACACACGAAGAAACCACCACTAAAACCCAATTGCAGTTTCCTTCATTTTCAGGTGTTTTGAGAAAAATCTAATGGAAACTTTCCAAATAGAAAAAATGAAGTCTAAAGTTCTTCTTCTTATGAAAGACCATGTTCTTTTCATATCTTTTCATATATATATATCTTAGCATCATGGCCCATGCTTTTGCCACCTTCAGGCAAGACTAGTTAAATATGCTAATTTTGGGCTAGACTGAAGAGATAAATGGTGGTGAACTCAGTGAGCACTTGTTATTGGGACTATTAGACAATACAGATCCTTACAACTAGTAAGCGCATGGCACTTGCCTTGTCAGGACAGTGGGAGTGTAATATAGTCGATCTGCCAGGCTTCCCTATATTTGTACTTCAGCCATCATCCTCCATACCAGAGAGGCTTTAACCACTCGGCTTCCTTAATTGCAGCACATGTTTCACATTTCTGAATAACCTAGCAGTAAGTCCACCCCTCGATGATGAGCACATGTATATGTTGCATCTCTGCCTTGATGACCTGAGGTGTCATGGGTCCACTGGGCTAAAAATAATTCACCCTTATGTTACCAATCTAAATCCATCTGAGTCACTTCAATCTTAACAGCTTTATCTACCTGTTGGCTGTTCTGGTGTTTCTCAGTGGCCCGACTCTTGGATAAGTGAACATCTACATGGCATACCTTCACCACCAGGTTCTGTATCTGGGCAGCGATATCTTGCCACAGTGCAGCAGCCCAGATGGGTTTACCTCTGCATTGCCAGTTGCTTTGCTTTCATTGCTGCAACCACCCCCACGGGCATTTGCCACCATCCATGAGTCAGTATAGAAATAAAGTACTGGCCATTTTTCTCATTCATCAATGTCCAAGGCCAGCTGGATGGCTTTCACCTCGGCAAACTGACTTGACTTGCCTTCTCCTTCAGCATTTTCTGTAACTTCTCATAGGGCACTCCGTACAGCTGCCTTCCCTCCCCGATGCCTTCCCACAGTATGGTAGGGAAAATACTACAACTCCACAATTCACGTATTGAATTGGTTGGATATGGCCAGGTTGGATGGGGCTTTGAGAAGCATGATCTAGCGGAACATGTCCCTGCCTGTGGCAGGGTGGTTGAAACTAGATGATCTTTAAGATCCCTCCCAACCCAAACTGTTATATGATGTTGGCGTTGTTCTCTACAGTACTAAATAATCTCTCCTACTTGCAAGACTGCCTTTCCCAATTTTATTTCTTGTCCCTTTCTGCATTATAGTGTGCAGGAAGTTTCCGCTGTTAAAGGGATTCTTATTTAATACGTAAAATAATTTTCTACCACAGTAGTTTTCTCCAAATCCTTTTTAATGAAACAAACAAACACACAACAAAAACATACAAGAAAACCCCAACCAAGCCTAGAAAAATCCTAAGCATCTTCTTTTTGAACTTCACACCTAAATTCAAGAAAAGATTTCTCCCCTAGAGACAAGGTTTTTTAGTTCTTTTTAATTGCAAAATACTAAAATAAGGAATAGGGCAAGAGAATCTGGACCATTATGTTTGAAGGTCTTGTTCCTTCACAGCTGTTAGGATTCATATGAGAATTTTTTTCCCCATAAAGGAATACATCAAAGGAATTGCCAGCAGTGTTCCAGTGAGAATAAACACATTGTATGAAACAATCAGTGAAGCCTAACTAGTTCATTAGGAAGTGGCCATACATACATCAATAACCCAGTGAGGATTCAGTATTAAATGCTGAAAGATTTCAGCAAACAGAAGACACCTACAGATAGAATTGCATGAACCCTAATATTCTTTCTCCTGAACTAAAGTACCATACACGAGACAGTCCTATAAGAATATCTGTACTGAATTTATGCTATTTCTTCAAACAGAACACAAGCAAAAGTAAAAATACCTGAGCACCTCTAGACTCATAACGGAAGAAGTAAATGGGCACGTCCCTAGAGTACTAAACCACAGCACTCTGACCTAGTTCATTAATAGAAAAAACAGCTTAAGTCAAATCTTGACGAATTAAAGCTATTAAGCAGTTTCATTCTGCTTCATATCGCAGTTCAATTTTACCATAAAATCACAGCTACCACTTGCCAAGACATCACACCCTATCATAACTCTGCACAGCACGGGAGAACTGCAATTTCCAGCTATGGGCTATCATCTGCTACACTCCACCAAGCACACACTACTGTAGCACGTCCCTGGCTGGCTGCCAGACTACTTCAGCACTCCACAACACTCCATGTCCAGCTCATAACTCAGCCTACTAGTATCAGGATACCATAATGGACATCATTGTGTGAAGAAGGATTTAGCACAGCTGTAGAATGATGCAGCTGACACTCTCATCATGATACATCACCTTGTAAACCCAGTAATATCCATAAGAGGGGAAATCAAATTGGCTGGCCAGATGAGAGTTCATCCAATTAGCCCCTATTGTTCTCCAAACCTCTGTATCACATTAACACATCAGATTTCAAATGGGTTTGGAAGCTGAAAAAAGTAATGCAACATTTCATGTGTAAAACCATCATAAAATTCTTAGGCCAAAGTCTGTCCTGCGTTATACCCATGTAATGCTACTAAATTTACTCTGTACAGTTAACACCCAGCAGGTGCAAAAATTTTAGCAAAATTTTTTGCATCATGTTACGTAGCTGTCCACATGGGCTGCAATGTCAGGCTGGGAGGAGACAAAACCTGCAATGTCAGGTTGGGAGCAGACAAAATCCACGATGCACTGAGAAGTCTGTCTAGGATCTCTGTTCACCCTGATGATCTGACTGAGCTGAAAATAGGAGGCACACAAGAAATAAACAAAAAAAACCCAACAAAACACACCATTTGTAATTTTGCTCTGTGTGAGGAATCAGAACAGGGAGTTACCAGATGGGTGAAGGTGAAGACTGTATGAGCAAGTGTATTGGCCAGTGTGGCTGAACAAAGCATTTGGCACCCAGACAACTGGATGAAGTTATACAACCCTAATATGACCAGATTTGTCACTCGCAGATGAGCAGCTACAGCCTCCCTTTGGCATGGGGCTGGGTTTTACAGCCTATTAAATCCACCATATTTGTTGACCTTTGAAGAATAGGACTAGGTTTTTACTTTTGTCATCAAAAGAGGAATGTGGATTTTTCTAGCTTTCTGAAAATAAAGCTGAAACCTCCATGAGTTGTATTGTTTCACAATGTATTTTACAAGGTGATGTGTTTGTTTCACACATGCACTTGTTTCTGGGCATCTACAGGTGAAAGCAGAGATAGGGTAGTCATCCTCCCAGAGTGTGGATAAAGGTGAAAAAATTGTCATGAATGCAATCCTGCAGAGATTAAGAAGAAAATGGTAAAGGCTGTGACATTCTTAGTTGGAATCAAAGACTGAGGAACAAAATATGGCATGCCTCTCTTCTTTGGGAAGGACTGTGCAGGCATATATTCATTATGTCTGTCTTTTGAGACACAAAGCATGCATGGAAAAATGAAGAGGCATGCCCTTCAGTTAATCTCTACTTGGAGGAGAGGTGTCAATCTTCTACTAACTACAAGAAATTAAGGAAGGAATAGTGATCTGTACTGTAAAAGTTGTGTCATATTATTCTCAGGTGATTAGAGTAAATTGTTGTCTTTAATGCTGTACTAAACCATATGTCTAGCCTCCTGTCTTTCTTCTCACACATTAAAGAGCATTCTTACCTCTCTCTGACATTTGGTATCTCATGATCTCCAGCTGCTCCAGGTTCAGGTTGTGATTAAAAGCTAGAATCTTATTTGGATGGGTAGCAGCATTTTCAGGTATTAACCCTATAGAGAGGTATATATTATAAAGCTTAGAGAGCACTCAGAAGCCAGGTAGTCTATACAAGAGTACAAAGCACTTTTATTAACTGAATAAATGCTCAGGATAAAGTAATTGAGTTTGGTCTCCTGGAAACATCCAGGCCATGATTCAGTGAGGTATTCAAGAGGATACTTAACTGAAAGCCTAGGGTTACATTCCATTAGTGAACAGTGTAAGAGTCTTCAAAAAAAAAATTATGTTATAAAACCTTGTCCTTTAACTAACATACATGTTGGAAGTATTTAGCTTTGAATTAGGGCACAAACTGAGTGTCCAAGAATGCTGGTAATACCTGTTGTAATATTATACCCCCCTGCAAACACAATCCCTTCTGACGTTGCAATGTGACTTTCTTTTCTTGCACATTCTCTAAATTAGTGTTGTAGGAAGTTTTTTTAGTACTCTGAATAAAAAAAATTACCAATGAAATATTATAGATTGCGTCTTAAAATAGTTGTTTCTAAAACTACAAAAATAATATATCTCTCTTCTGACTCTTCCCGATATTCTCTACATTGTAACATTTAGAAATCATAATCTCATTTTCCAGAATGAAAGTGCGAATTTGTCAGAGTTTAGACCTCATGCCTTATTTCAGATAAGAACTTAAAAGTTAGCTTAAATGGAGTAGTTTCAGTTGTCCTTGTATATTTTGTAAGCAGTTAAACATTTGGTTAAGGTGAATGATGTTCAGTGTTGAAATCTAAAGCAATTAGGAAATCAGTTATCCAAAAAATTATTTGAGGTGATTGATACATCCATAGCCACACTGCAGTACATTTTTTGATTCACAACCTCTTGGGAAAAAAATAAAATAAATCCTGTGCCTCTTTTGTTGTTGGTGCTGCTTACACTTTCAAACAGTATTTAAACATCTAGAGTAATAGCAAGACATTATATCCTCTGGTCAAGGTACTTACTCTTCTTTATGTGGTCAGAGTTACTTATATTAGCTGCCTTTTCTGAGTGGAAAGACAGAAAGGAGAAAGTGTGTTTATAAAGGATGGCTGAAAAGGATTGCTGTGAAATAAAGGCATTGTATTTGGATGACAGTTAATCCTAACATTTCACCATACTGTCCCTGGAATATAGAAATATAAAGCTGTATGGAAAATCATATGTATTTCTCTGTTCTGTCAGGTGGCAAGGAAGTAATGCTGATAGATGGGGAGATGACATCTGCCACTAAACAAATGACTGTGGAAAAATCATGAATACTCCAGTTCCTTTAAGATTTTGCTGTCAAGCTGAAGTGAGAGAGATTTTTGATAGCAAGAGTCATTGAACATCCAAATCGATTCCCTTCTTTGGTAAGGGCAGAAACACGTTTGTGCAAGGGAAATCTTTGTCAAGGGCAAGCAGGAGCAGAAAGAGAAAATAAAACTTACAAAAAAAATAAGTAGCAATTTTATTAACCCCACTTTATCCTTTCAGAGATGTGATGTCTGATAATCCCTGTCATTGTCACGCAGCATTTACATATCAGAACATAGGAAATACAGTGAGATAAATTTGTCATCCTTAATACAATCGGAGAAATTATTTGATTTTCAGAAGTATAAATAGCTTTTAGATATAATGTTGGGTTATGAATATTAGGAAAATTGAAATAGCTACTCATCTTGCTTTTTTCATGCAGTTGATGTGGCTTTAATCTCCAGGAAATTCAGTTTGTAATACTGAATATGCATTTTTGTAGAAAGCATGTGTCTGAAAACAGCCATTTAATTTGTACACAATATTAACACAAGGAAAATCTTAGGAAAAAAAAAATATTTTTCTTTCTTATTTTTTAATGACAATATGCACCAAAAAGCTATATCAATATGAATAGTAATCATTATATCCACAGCTTGTTGTTTGATTGATGTGCACAATTGGGCTTGCTTGAATAGATTTTCTTCTATAGGTGCCACAGGGATTTCTATCAGGAAAATGCTATTTAATGCAATAATAAATGAGCAGAGAAAATGAGAAAGTGTAAGAGGGGGATGTTTACATTTTCAACTCAAGGTAGCTAAATCTACAACTGACTGTGAAGAGTTGCAGAAGAATTCTCAAACACTGAGTGACTGGGCAATAAAAACTCAGTTAAGTAATGATAGGTACAAAGTGATATAAAAAGAACTTTCCCAAACCACCTATTGACAGTTATGGAATTATGTGCTCTACATTAACTTCTGCCACTCAGAAAAGAGTCGTCATGAACAGATTTCTAAAAATATAATTCAGTGATTGGATGTCACCAAAACCAAAGTGGCATAATAAATGCTACTTATTTAGAATTTGAGAAATACATAATATCATACATGCCTGTAGTACATCCTTCTCTTGAATACTGCAAGCACCTAGATATCTCCAAAAGACATTCACATAAAAATTAACATATGATTTCACTTGAAATCATTAGTAAATTTCATAAAAGATATCATTAGCTTATCCTGGAATTTTGAGCTCGACACAGAAAAGTGTTGGAGAAGTTCTGGGACCTGCCATAAACAGGGCAGTACAAAGACAAGCTACAAGGGAGGTCAACAAGCATTATTAGAAACAAGGAACACATTTTCAATAGGCAAAGACCAAGTAGATTCTGGTTCTTCATCTTGGAAAAGAGACAAAATAGTTTTCTTTAAAACTGTGACTTGCAGAAATGCAAAGCAGAAAGTTTTTTACAACAGATGAATTAGGGAGCATCTGAATTAAAATATCATGCAACAGTTCTAACTTGATCAAAAGAAAGTGCTGCTTTCATCCAGAATGTAATTTAAATTGTATGATTAGGAGATTGTTCATATGCATAAGTTGAAATAATAATTAAATTCATGAAGGATATGTCTTAGATTGGGTATTAATGATTTAGATGCAATCTGTGGCTCAGGCCATTGCTACTTATTGCTGGAAGCTGAAAAGATACCCCAGAGGAAGAAACTCTATTCATAAGCTGTTCTTACTTGTAACTGTTAGTTTACTTAAGCCTCTATTATTGGCAGCTATCAGAGGGGCTAAGTGGACTTTTGATCTGACCCATTATGACAATTCATATTCTCATCTAAGGCCCAGTTAGAATTAAATGTGGCTAGGGATGTTAAGGATAACAGGAAGGGATTCGATAGGTACATTGCAAATATAAGACAGATTAGGGACAACATGGGCCCTCTCTGGAAGCTATCGGGAGAACTGATGCATGGAGACCTCGTAGCAGCCTTCCAATATCTGAAGGGGGCCTATAAGGATGCTGGGGAGGGACTCTTCATTAGGGACTGTAGTGATAGGACAAGGGATAACGGGTTAAAACTTAAACAGGGAAAGTTTAGATTGAATATAAGGAGGAAGTTCTTTACTGTGAGGGTGGTGAGGCACTGGAATGAGTTGCCCAGGGAAGCTGTGAGTGCTCCATCCCTGGTGGTGCTCGAGACCAGGTTGGACAAAGCCTTTTGTGACGTGGTTTAGTGTGAGGTGTCCCTGCCCATGGCAGGGTGGTTGGAACTGAATGATCTTAAGGTCCTTTCCAACCCTAACTGTTCTATAATTCTATGATTCTATGATTCTGTGATCTGACATCAGGTCTCCTTAGAGTAGTATGTTCCAAGAACTTGGAAGATTCAACCATTAATTTATGTTTCACATTCTCAGTTTCCCAAATAATAACCAGCTCTAGCACAGTAGAGGAACAGGTACACATACAATAGAGTAAGGAATTGTTTCCTAATTACATCATGTGATTTGCTGCAGGGCTGCTAAAGATGAAAAATTTTCCATTTCCTCTTACAGCAGCTAAAACCTGCTTCCTTTTTCAAGGTACCCATTGGCTGCAATTTTGGATGCCATGTACAAGTTCAGACCCAGCAGAAAAAAGCTGCATTTTAATATAGTTTGAGTTGAGTATAAGATACTTATATTTTCATGTGGAAAGTTTTGCTTCTTAACCCCACCTCAAATATCCCTTGCAGTTTTATCTGAGCAAGCCATTTTCTCTCTTACCTTTTTAATTTTTAAACCCTACTTTTCAGCTGTCTCTGCTTTAGCTGAGGACATGCGCCCTCTCAGTCAAGTGCTTACATGCTAATTATAATTATCCAAATTCCATTAAATCCATTGCTAATTCAGAATATTAGAGTTTTAGCCATCTCAGCCCATCAGCCTCTAATTACCAGGATGTTTGTGCTTTTAGCCTTCTGACAATTGACAGCAGTGCTTTTTGTCAACCACCATGCTTGTTAGCAGGACCATAGTTTCATTTCCACTGCATACACAAACATTAAGCAAGTATAAGGATATCAATTTTATTGATAACCTTCACATTTTTGTGAACTGGGCAGCCTGCCCGTGCTGCAGCTGCTCAGTCTGTAAGTCAGCCAGAGGTCTGGCAATCAAGGATCCCTGGCCCTTGCTTTTTTCTCTGGGCAAACAGGCAAACAGGGAAGCATATTTTGTCTTGAAAACAGTTCAGTGTTACCACTTTGTTTCCAAATCAAACTATTATTGGACTGCCATAGTTTGACAGAAAATTGTGTTTGTGAGCAGTAGTTCCAGTGCAAGGAAATGCCCTTCCTGAGTCAAATTGTCTCCAGTTATCAGAGAGCAGAACATAAACTGGGCAGTCTTCATGGACAAGATAATAGATTTTCTTCATTGACAAGATAATAGGTTTTCTGCATTAAGCCAGTTTTAACCCTTTGTCTTCACCTCAGTTTGCACATCTTCTGCACACATTCATATAGATACTAATCCTTGACTATAATAGCAACCTGTCATGCCCTTAGAGGTTACCATAAATATAAAATACTTTATATTTACCTTTTTCCTTTAACCCTCTTGAAAATTACCTTGAGTGAAAATACTTAACAGCTGTCAAAGAGGAAAAGGGAGGTTTCGCAATTTGTGCTTCTTTAGTTATCACTTCAACATCTGTCTACTTTATGTTCATTCCGAATTTGGTTGGGGCAGTTAAAGGCAGTGTAGATGCTTGGAAGGGAATTTTCATTTTCAAGCATGAGAAGACTGATGAGTATTTCCTCTTCCACCGTAGCTCCTAAATAGGTGTTCCCCCCCTCCCTCCCAATGTATTCAATTACTTCACCCCACCAGTTAAAATGCTCTCGAAGATCAAGTCTGATTTAAGCTGCATTTGTTTGTAAAAATTCCTTTATCTATGTATCGATATAGAATTGAATGCCTCTCACCAATTTTAGTATCTATAACATGGATGTTTGTATCTAGCTTAGACATTACTTGTGGTCAAGAGAAAAGAATACTCAGCTGTGGATTTCTTTGCCAGTCCTGTCCTCTATTAGTCACTGCCGTACCTCTGAGGATCACTACTCTCACCACCTAAAGGGATTTAGAAGACTTGGTCTGTTGTAGATCATCCATATGGTAAATGAACAAAGTTAGGAAGGATTTCATCCCGTCTGTCTCAATTGTTTCGTTCTTTGGGATCAGGGAAGCAAAAGAAATAATGTAAGTAAACAGCTAGTGCTACTGATGCAACACAAGAACTTCTGCCTGCAGTAGACAGATATATGATCACCCACAAAACATTCCTGAAATAGGGAAACTTCATTTATGCTGCTAACGTGAATTTTCATTCTTACAAAATTGGATTTGTGCACTGGGGGATTTGTTTATTTTCTCAAGGTTCCACACCTTAATGCTTTTTAATCAGTTTTATGATTTTGATAGTAATGGAGGAGTTCAAAATTTTTCCAATTAAATTCCCCACAAAGTGTTTTATTTCAAAAGAAAATATCTATACTTGTGCTCGATTAAGATGCTATGCATATTATTTCACTACAGGACATCAATGAGAAAACCAATCACTTCATTTTGGGTTACTGGTTTCATCATAGCTATATGACATCTCAGAATGGTATACATCTTCATAGGACTACTGGAGATGGCATCGCTAGTATTTTCTAGCTGAAGATGTACATATTGTTCACAGGTTGAAAGTTCATGGTGCATATAGGTTAGGTAAACATGTTTGCAAAAGCATGTTGAAAATTATTTAAGTGTGGGTACAGAGAAATGTGGTTAAACACTTAAAAGTGGGCCATTTAGCTTCTGAAAACCTAATTGAGAAGTGACTTGGGGACAAGACTATTAGTTTCTTTACAGAAAGAAGCTACTGACAGTTGAAGTTCTCTTTCATGTGAAAAAAAAATAACCTAATAGATACTTGTGATTGGAAGATAGTTGAACTGAATAGGAAACTGGGCCAAAATTTGCAACAATAAGATTAACTAATTGCTGGGGGAAATTACTGGAAAAATGCTAGAGTCTCAGTGGCCAGATGTCTTCAGATCCAGTCTGGCTTCTTTTCAAGAAGGTATTCTTTTGCCAAACTAAATTTGTACTTCAAGAAAGCACAAATCATTGGCTTTGGCACAAACTAGTATGTAACATATGAAGTAATCTAGTGCTCCTTTTTCAGCCATAAAATGAAATGGAAAGGATGTGGCCGCACAATCATGTAATTGTTTTAATATTAATTTTCTCTCCGTTTGATGGAATTTGCAGGAACCACATATAGCACTAACTTTAGATTTTATAAGCTGATACCTGTACAGCAAATATTTTTAAGTTCTAACCCTTGATCAAATTTCCTTTTGCTGACTCTTCAAAGAGCATCATATGGGCCAAGACTGGTTCAACATTTGGGGTCTGTGTGTTCTATATAACCTTTCTACAGTTTTCATGATATTCTTACTGCAAATGAGAATGAAGACAGAAAGATGATGTGTGTGTGTACATTGCATACACATTTTTGAGAAAATATACCACTAATACATATCTGTACTTGCTACTGAGACCATTTCTGTTGGGCTACTCTGTTCAGTTGTCATCGAGCTTCTAGAAAGATGTTAAAAAATTAATAAGCTTCAGTGAAATTACATAGGGGCAATTAAATTAATGGAAAACATGCACAACAGAAAGAATATTAAAGTTCTTAGCCCATTCATGTTAGGAAGAAGAATACTTTGGTCATAGTTTGCAACAGAAATTCAAAGGAGAAATTGGATAGTAGGAAGTTTTTTCAGTATAATAGAAAAAGTGATAGCATATTACAGTCAGAGAAGTGAAGATTCTCAAACCTGAACTCCAGAAAAGACTGCCTGGGGTTTAACTTGTTCATTTGTTTGCTTGATTCTTTTGGAATGTGAGGTTTAGGGGCTGATCTGAAGTCCACCTGACACCTGACACTAAATCAAGCCACATCCTCAGATTCAGATGCTCCTGTGCTGGAGGAGACACAAAGACACAGGAGGTCTAGCTTCAACCAAGACTTTTAGATTCCAGATTGTACAGGGGGCTATAAGTAAGCAGAGTTGATAGGGAGTCCATCTAATTTTTATTTTAACTGAGTAATGTTTTCAGATAATTTTTCACAGACGAGTTTTCAATATTCAATTAACATTAGCATGACTTAGCAAAGCCTATGGTGCATGGACTATAATTTAAAATATTGAAACAGGAATCTTATTTTATTTATTTTTTTTAATTCAACCACAGATACTGAAATACAAGTAATAATAGCAAGACATAATTTAAAGCAGTTCTATGGCTATATTGAGAAGGATGTAGGACTAAATATTCACAGTTCTTTCTTTGCCTGAAATTCTTTAAACTCATCAACAAGCAGCCTTTTTCTTTATTTCAGTACAGTATGATCTGATTTAAAAAACAGTTATTGTAAAAATATAGTTGAGTTAGAAATGTAGGGTTTACTTTCTGGATGGCTTTTCGAGTGGTTATTATTAAGGTGAGAAAATCAGCAGAGAATTTAATTCTGAATAAGTTAATATTTTAAGAGTGTTTAAAGGTCCTTGGTGTTCCTTTTTGCTTGTTTCTGCAGTTTGTTATTGCTAACAAATAATCATTGTCTTAAGTAAATTCTCACAACGGTATTGTAACAATGAAGATTGCACTATTGTAGCATTGCTGACACTGTTCTTGATCCCTTACTGGCTGAAGAAGTTGTTTATTCTTTATTTGTTGCTGATTCAGTTTTTACTACTTCTTCAGGTGTCAAGATGAAAAAGCTCAATTTTATTGCCCAAGAGTCTAAAGTATTGCACTGCCAATTTCTGTTTGAGACTTGACATCTGAAGTGGAATACTTTCAAAGAAACATTGATTTCACTTTCGATATGACTGTACTTGAATGCAACAAGCTGAATCTGAGAACATATTACTGAGAACTCAGTAATGAAACCAGGAAAAAAACCCAAACAAAACCCAAAGGATTTGAGTCCCCTTAAGCAGAGGAGGGAACTGACATGCCCCTTAAAGTTACAGAAATGATCACAGGGTTCTTACCTGTAGGAAAGATGGGAATTGGCTGTCTGTAAAGCTATCACCTTGGAGATAAAGATGTCATGGTCAGTGAAACAGCAACTCTGAAATTTGCTCTTAATTTATCCTCCCTTCCCAAGACGAAACTTCAGGGAAGAGTCTTTTGGAAAAGTGTGTTTAAAGTAGGAATACATAATAGTCATAGCCTCTTCTGTGAGTTAAGCAAAAAGTAGCAAAATCTACCTGACAAAATGAACAACCTGCCAAAATATTGTAACTTTAGATTCTGCTTCATTGTAATACTTTGCTATTTATCCTCTCTTTTAACTTTTAATAAATGCTATCTCTAATCATACATTCTCCTTTCTTAACATCTGATGATACTGGTTTTGCACTCTACTATCCCAGAAACACACTAGAAACTTTATAGTACAGAAAATTAACACAAGATACTGTTACAGACCCAGATGCCCAAGGTTATTGTCGTATCTCAAAAGTGAAGTGGTAACATCTCAACAAAGGAGTTAGAGTTTGTTGATTGATTGTTATAAGTTACTGCACAAAGCTTCAATGCATTCTGTAACTGCACCAGGAAATAATGGTAATGAATAAGTTTTGCAAGATAGGTACATTATGGTGTGTTACTGAGCACCTTAATACAAGAATTTCTTTACCTGGCATGAGTATGCTCACAGCTTTTAGGAGGATATGTTCTTCAATATTTTAAATATACTTGATATTAGTTAAGTTCCACTTGTTAATTAAGTGAAGGGGAAAGGGAACTAATGAATATGATCAGCACATTTGAGAGGAAACAAGGGGCTTTACACCTCATAAGATATTCTGTATAAAGGTACTATTTGAACTATTTCTTTCTTAGAGGACGGTAACTCTGCAGTCCTTTTCCACAGAGAGTTAGGGTCATTTGACCTGGCTGCATACCACAGGAGATTCAGAACTCAATCTGTACCCAAGCTCGTGTATCAAATTCTACCTTCTGTAATTATAAACATGCAAATTTTAAGAGAGAATATACCACTTTGTTTAGAGATTACTTCACAGATTTATTCAGCTCTGACCCATTTTGCACTTCACTGTGTAAATCCCTTGGATGTTGAGCATGGGTAAAGTATAGAAGTAAATTAATTATACACTTTCATTTGTAGAGCTCAGCATTTCATCTCTGTCATACCACTGTTATGAAGTAGACGTGGTTATTAATCTTCAAATAATTTATCAGATGTGTGTTTCACACTAGAATATATTTAACTGCTGTATAATCACATTGTGGTTTCATTATTTCACCAATAGAAGATGTTTTATTTCAGTTCTGTTAACAGCTCCTGCAAAATCAGACATCACGTTTTCTCTCTTTTATAAGTACATGATTTGTAGAAGATTAAGGGCTCAGCCCAACTCTTCAGAAAGATAATGGCAGTCTTTCAGTCAGGGTGTCCCATTAGTTGCCTGATGTGAGGAATAAATTTCACCATTTCAGGCACCATTTACACGATTTTTTATATATATATGGAATGCAGTTCATGAAAATGTTTCATGGACTAAATAAATTAAATGAGGCAGCACTGGATATTATATAAATATCCAGAGGATAAAATAAAATCATATGAAAATAAGGTAAAACCCTTACAAATAAGTGTACAGAATACAGAAACTTCTTATTTAATAAACACATTTGTGGCATAGGCTTAATTTTTAATTATGTTTATAAATAGAGGCTCAGTATTTAATTTCACTTGTATTTTTGAACTTTTTTTGCTGCTATTGGAATTTCGCAAATTTAAGTTTGAATATTAATTCTCTATAAATATATACAGCTGTACTGTCTTTAATTTTTGGTATGTTTTACTTATTGTATTTTATTTAAAAATATTTAGGAGACTGGATTAGAGGAGAAACAAACAACAGTAGTCCATGCCTTTGGAAATGTTAAAAAAACAAGTTCTATTCCCATGTACGACAGAGGTCATTGACTTTGCATTCACCTTAAGGTGGCTTGGATTAGATGCTTATTCATTCAAAATCAAATTGTTGAATACTGCAACTGTCCAGAGTGTCCTGGCAGCTACCTGATTTCAGATGAGTTCTTAGTTATATCTAAGCTTTTAACATATCCCTAATATTTTTTGTCAAGTAAGAAAAGCACATATAGAGAGAGGGAAAAACAGACTAATAGAAATAGCTAAGCAATCATTTTTAATTAAGTTATTACAGAAGAAGAAGAGAAGAAGCAGACCCCTTCACTAGGTTTGCTTTGCTATTTCATCTACACACAAGCTCTAATTAATACTGTTGAAGGATCAATGCAGCACTTCAGTGCTTCACAATCTTTTGTCAATCTACCTGCCATAATCCTGAAGAAAGACATCTTTATTTTCCTCTTACAGTGTGAATCAGAATTAAATAAAGGTATTCGATCTTGGCAGGTGGACAAATAATTGCTATTTTTCTTGTCTGGGATATAAATTATAACATATTAAAAATGTGGAAGAATGTTGCTTTTATTGTTTGGGTTCTGGGTTTTTTTGGGTGTTTTTGTTTTGGTTTTTTTTTAAGAAGAGGAAGAAGGAAAAAGGAGAGGAGTTAAAAATATACTGAAAAGATATGTACTTGCTTCTTCGTATGCCATTGGAGCAGGCTTAAAATTTCCATTGCGGTTGCTAAGTCATTAGACCCTGGGCTAAGGAAAGATAAAGAGGGGTAAGATGGATCTCATCCCTTTGTAACTCGGTCCCTGAGGTTGTTCTGCAGAAGCACATGAAATGCAAAGTTTGTGCTGCAGAAAAGATGGTTGCCAGGGCACTCATCTGGGAGCGGCAAGCCACAGATTCTTGCTTTTGATGGCTGAAAAGAGAGCTAAAAGTACCTAGCATTTTTCGTTCATGCAGTAAGATTTGAGGAAAATGGATCTTTCAACAACTCTAGGATAACCGTGACTGTGTGGTACAAATATCCTGTCTTATTTTAACACAGGCAAATAAAACCCAATAAAAGTGTTCTTTAAAGCCATGCTCTATTAGAAGACACACTACAATGAGGTAACTGAAATGTGGGAAGCTCAATTCGAGTAAGTTTGAATTAAAATGCTCATAAACCCCATCGCATCTTTGAATCTTTCTTACAGTCATGCTTGCTAATCACTAGTGTTCACTGTCTCCTTGGACAGCAAAACCTTTCTCCACATCTTCTCTGAGGCCTTACTTGTGTCACCAGACCCTGCTAGGGAATCCTGTGCTGCAGGCCATCCATCCATCCATCCATCCATGCATTTCCCATCCCAGTGAGCATTCCCAAAGCTTCTCACAGTTGCCTGCAGGAAAGGAACAATTCTTTGTGCGTTTTAGTGTCTTCTTTCTAACCCAGGCCAAAGAAAACAGACAGCTGCCTCCTCCTTGCTGTCTATTCTTTTAGAAAACATCGTGCACAGCTCATGTGTGGTAAGCAGTGAATAAACAAACGTAACAGCTCTCATCCACCTCTTTTGCAAGTCCCACCTAACTAGGAACATTCTTGGGATTTGGAATGCAGAGAACCGCTTGGGTCTGTGATGGGATAGGTTTCTTTATGTGTCTGAAATGAAAATATAGAAATCGCTATTGTGTCACTTGGATCATTGCAAAGAGGAACATAGGAAATCCTGTAAACCTTCCAGAATGTGTAGTCTGGTCACACCGTAGGAGGCTTACTCTTCCCCAGAACAGAATAAATAAGGCAATCTTCACCACATTCTTGTTTTTTTATGTGTGCTCACTGACTCCTTCAACTGAAATTGATCCAGCCTGTGCCTGTTCTATTTTTGTTTCTAAGTGGCACCTAGAATTAAGGCCATGGTTATCTTGTCTGAATTTAAATTTATTTTAACCGAGAAGAAAAAAGGTTCACCATACTTGCTACTACAATGAAGCTCTGCAATTGTATAATGTAAAAAAGGCAACAGGTGAAATCATAATCTGTTAAAGATAATGAGAGCTTTTCCGTTTGCATCCCTATAGACAGAATGTCACCCAGCTATACACAGACTGTAGAAAGAAGAGTCCCACAAACATTCATGTGTTGGACCACATCACTGAGGAGTATCATAGCGGTCTTTTTTGGTTGTAAGATTTGCATGGGCCACCTCTGCTTTCAGCTGTAATTGAAATGCTTTTTTAGCAGCAGCTGCAGGAATTAGTGAGGTGGAGAAGTAATGCTGAAGAAAAGTATTTAATAAATTTCAAGTGTTTGCTGATGGCTTTGCTCTCCATAGAATGGCTTGTTTATCCTCAGGAAAAGAAGTCTGAATCATAGGGCTGTAAACATTCCTTTCAGTTTTTTTAACAACCTTCTAGGCTCTTCGTTGCAATTCAGAGCATGGATGTCGATAGGAAAGCATGGCTCAGAAGCCCCTCAGATGGATTAATTGGATAGGCATTTGATCACTGATGGCAACCACTGACTTAAAACAGTGATCTTTCCCTACCTCCAATGAGAGCAGACAACATGATTTTCAGAGGAGTTTATATTTCTTAAGCGACAAAAAGGATGATGCATGTAGCCAGTTTACTTATTTACATTTTGAGTAGCTGTTTGTATGTTCTGATGTCAGAGTTGCAAATGGAGTATTAGTAACCATTTAGCAGTTGTTTTCGATGCAAAAACTGTAAATCAGTATTTTTTACCTATATTCGCTGCAGATCAACCAGCACAATTATAATCTATCTGCATTCACCTGCCTCTGTATTTCCCTATTGTCTAACTTTCCCTCAAATCTCTAATATGTTCTGTGCTTTCAACCGTGCTTAAGGTGGATGCTTCTTCACACTTGATTGCTTATTTGCCTTCCAGTCTGAGGTTTATTTACATTTTCCACCTCATGCACTTAGTAATACCTTTTTCCCAGTGGAATCAGAGAGTTTAAATTAATTATGTTTGTTGGCCATGCATCTGACACGATTAGCTCTAATTAGCAAATTTGTTTACTCATAAGCATAGTTTCCAGGTAGATCATAATTCATGTGACCACCAGTGCGTACCAGTAGGTCTCATAAATGTTTTACCTTTATACTCAATGTCAGAATAGTTTACTAACACTTAGAACCAATCAGTCACTCTCTTCGACTTCATCCCTGAATTATGTTTTACAAGTTTTACTGTCTCTTAACATTGATTACAGCATTATGTACTGAAATTTAGGAGCAAACAGGCTGCAGTTCATGTTTGCCTGCCCTGCTTTTCTGGATTTGCAACACTAATATTTGAGAATTACTGTAAAAATAAGAATCTTAAAACTTATCTATCCTTCATCTAATTTTATTTTAAGTAGCATGATTAACAGTGGTGGTTAATGGGTTTTGGATAATTAATCAGTATATTCTAGGTAGAATAATAGCATCGAGAATAGCCAGTTTTGTGTATGTCAACCAGAAATAGCTAATGCACAATGAATTGGACAACACTCTAGTACAAATAGGTGCTATTTTCTGCAAGCATAGATTTATCTGTCATGAGGTTTGGTTCTCTGGGAAAATCCAAGACCTTAAGGTATACCAGAACTTAAGAGATCACTCCTTTAATGAAAATACTACTTATTCAAAACTATGTTTATTGAGTTATATAACTCAATAAAAACTTATTTTCCTAAATATTAAGTAGCAGGCATTTTTCTATCCTATCACTGTGTAAGTGCTTCCTAATAAAGAGTTTTGACAAACACCAGCCCAACCTGTTTTCGTAACAGTGATGAGATGTGAGAGAGATGACACTGACTTCATTCTCTAGTCTTGTATTAGGGAGTCCATCTGCTTTTATCTTACAGTGTATTAAGGAGAAAGAAATAGTTAACGGTAGTAATACTAGTAATAGAAATAGTTAAAGTAATAAACAATACTTCACCACTTGACCACTGTAGCACAGACACACTTCACTGCAGTGAATCAGTGTGTGCACCTGCTGAGCCATGGAAACCCTTGTTCATGGCTATGACTTGCAGCCCTACAACCACTCCTTTCACGCAAGGTGAATCTTCAAATGATCTCTAAGGTTCGCAGCAAAATCAAAGGCTTTGGGAATAGGCAGCTGTTCAGTACAGCAGATGCCTGAGTAGAGGCGAGGCGTTCTCCCAGTTTTCTGGCTTGAACTAGAGCAGGCTTCTTAAAAATGTAGTTCTTGCCAGATGTTCAGTAACCTTCCTTTTAAATTCATTGACAGGTCTACTTTTTTCAAAGTAGACAAGGAAGAACTGGCATTTTGCATCTAGTTGCTTCCTTATTGATGGCAAGGCCGGTTGGCAGATAGTATTCACCTAAGAAATGCTAAGCAAATACTGCGAAACTTATTTGCGAATATTTATTTGAACTAAAAAAAAAAAAATAAAAATTGGCTACATCTGTGGCCTCAGTGGATGCACTTTCTGCAAATATACTAGCAAACAATTTTAAAAGGAAGTATGTTCTCTGAAGGACCCAGCTGAGAAGCTGATGCATAGTCAAGAAATATTTAAGCATATGCTTAACTTTGAACTTCAAATTGCATTGAGTTTCAAAGGGATTCAAGCATGTGCTTAAAATTTTGCTTATGATTACTTATGTCAAGGAATTTACCATACTGTGTCCTGAGGTAAGACCACATGCATTGACAGCTATCCAATATCAGCTGATAAATGGTAACTTGAACAGTCAGATCACTGTGGTCTTGATAAAATCTTTGCATTAGTGTAAATTTATCTCTTGAGGTTTCTTAGGGTAAGCATTGCTTAAAAAACTGAGGTCAATGTTTTAACGTGCTTTACCTTAATACACTTCTAAAGTGTGTGGTTATTTCTCACAAACAAGGGATAAGAGCATCTCAAAGGTTTATGAGTAGAAAGGCAACTGAGGCATAGCTAGGTCAAACTGTATTCCAAAGGAGAAGAGCCCTTGGATCTAGACTTTTTTTTTCGATTTAGCTCCATTGGTAAACAGTAGAACCTAAGTGGCATAGTCATCTAGGAATTCCTATTTATTTCTTTCCTTTGGCTAGAAACAGAAAATATGAAGAAACTATGTTCTTACTTAGTTCAAATAGGGTGACTCTGAGCCTTAACATTATCACACAGATTAAGAAGGGTATTTTGTTAGGAACTATACTACGACACCTTTTATTCTTACTGTCATCAAAATTACATTCCTTGACCTTTAGGAACCACATAAATTCGAACAGAAGTTCTTGACACTTGTAAATTAAATTAATCTCTACAGGCGTAGATTAATGTTTTGTGTCCTAAAACCAGTATATGCTTCAAAATAGGCAATTTAATATATGTTTTATAATGACTATAAAACTTGAGTTTTCATCCAGAAGTTACCTAAAACATTATCCAATTTGTTTCTTTGATGATGATTTGATGAACACTGCTATTCCCCGTTTTCGATTATGTTTGTGTTATCTATCCTAATACACTGTTCTATTTTGACTTTGATAGTTTGCTACAATATTAGGATGTCACTATTGGTTTATGATTTTTTAAAATTGCTAGACAACTTAATTCATCTTCAGCTGTTACAATAAACACTTGATAATGATCTTTCCTTAATTGCTTAATTTATAGTTCCACTCCTCTCTTTTATATTTCCTTCTTGTGATAATCTGTGTTCCCTCAATGGGCTTTACAGAAAACAGAGAAGGAAAGAACATTTCTTCCTGCCAGACTAGAGCTTTGAAGAAATGCTTCTTTTCCATGCAGCTGTTTGTGGGGTGCAAGTTGGGATGAGTTTTTCTTCATATATGTACATTTCTTAAGTGAACGCAAGAAACAGCTGTCAAAAAAATGCCTCACAAAATGGTTCACTCAGGTCAGTTAGAATCTCCAGGTATTTCAATAATAATGACAATAATAATGATAATATATTTTTTAGAAATTATTCATGTATGTCATCGTTGTTGATACTACTACTACTGCAAAAAATAAATCACTAGTCAACAAAATTGTATTGTTTTCAAGGTTTAATTTAAATTTGTTTTGGTGTTCTGCAGAAAAAACAGAAAAGACCCTCACACAAAACCTGAAGTTTAGAAATCCTTCCTGCTTAAAAATACAAACAGCAACAACAAATGCAACAGAAACCTGAAAATCTAGCTGTTCATTAAAGTTGTTTCTTTAGCTGCGTGAACTAATGGCAAGTCCTTTAACAGTTTCTTTTAGTGGTGTTTGCACTTCTTTCTCCCATAGTCATTTGAAAATAGGAAATGTTAGATCATGTTGACAAGTTGTCGATTAAAGTTAAATGTTGGTAGGAAATGCCATTGGGCACCTTAATTAAAAGTACCACAGCTCTTTTAAAAGTTAATGGTATCTGTCCTAGAAGTGTATGCTAATATCCCTTAGTACAGAAAGAGATGAAGTTCAAAACTGTGATTTAAAGACTCACTCTCATTACATGTGTCCATCACATGAAATTCCAATGAAAGAAAATAAAAATAATTTTAAACTATAATAAGTAATTTGGAATAGATAAAACATATTTTGCCATTAATTCTATTCCCTTCCTATAAACTGGCATGCACTATATGGTTTATAAGTGATCTGTTTGTTCCCTGTGTTACATATACAGCCACGCAAACACAGAGAGTCACTGTCTTAGGCTGGCTTGGGAAAAGTGTTCTGCATCAGAGGTCCACAGACTTCAGTGGTTCTGCCTAACATGGTCCCAGATGAGTGCCACCACGTTTTTATTGGAAAAATCTATATGCTTTTAGGACAGAGAGATGACTTAGTGAAGAGACAGTCATTTTTCTAATATAGGGAACTACATCAAGCCAAATTCAGTGCAAGTCATTTTTCTGGGCCTATGGAAGGAAAGAAAATGAATGCTTGAATCGCTACAAGCCTTTTCTTTGATAGGATTCATAAATCCCAAATATTAGTTGTATAGAGACTGAAATCTATGCGTCATGACAGCACTGGCATACTGCCTTTTTGAAGACAAATTTTTGTTTGTTTTTTTTTTTCCTTGCAAAAGCAATTTTTTCTATATTTGGAAAATCTGAGTCCATCAAGCACAGTTGTTATTGGTCTTTCAGAGCACATTGGTGAATTTTAGGCACATTTTTAGGCTGTCCTACCAGTTGCTTCATTATAGAGTTGATTTATGACATGTTTGAAACACTTATCCTTTTTTCTTAATCCCCAAGAAAAAAAATGGGTAGGGAATCTACCAGGGGGAATATCATAATATCATAGAATGGTTTGGGTTGCGAGGGAGCTTAAAGACCGTCTAGTTTCAGCCACCCTTGCCATGGGCAGGGACACCTCACATTAGACCAAGTTGCTCAAAGCCCCATCCAGCCTGGTCTTGAACACTGACACATCCTTTCCAGCACTACTCTATGATTCTTGCAATACAACATCTCACATACACTAGCAAGAGATGTAAGACAAAACAAGATTAAATAGGATAAGACTTTACTGATGAAACTGAGGAAAGTGTCAACAGCCTTCTGTATTCATGGTACAGATAGCACCTAAGTAAAACCTGGGAGATGTAGCTTCCAGGTCCTGCTGAATTGATAAATTTTCATGATTTAGTGTTCCTGCCTTACACTGACATATATCCCAGACTCTGACCTCATATCTCTACCAGTGACATTAATTCCTGTTGGAAAATAAAACAGATCGTACACACTTCCCTGGCAAGATTTTTGACCTCTGCTGTAAGGTACTTGCAAAGCAATATTGCAGGCAGATTGTGTCATTCAGCTCTTACTTGGGACAATGTTTAGGCATATCTTCAAGTTCACCTTTGGTACATGGAAAAAGCTTTGATGAGCCTTATAAGGAAATTTTCCTGAGGCAGTGTCTGAATGAGGGAATTCTCTTTTGGTTAGAAAACAGAAGCAAAAAGCGACTGGAGATGTTTTACATATTTGTTGCATGTACTTAAAGAGTAAACACATAACTTCTCATTCAGTTTTATCCTCAGCTTGTTTTCTTGTTGTTTTTATTTCGATAATTAGTTGTTGGCTTCAGTCAATGATATGCATTGCCTTCTACTTGCTCAATTGGAATATTTACATAATTACTGTAAATAGATGCACTCATCATTAGAATGTTTTGGATTCCATGAAACTTTATGGAAATGATGCAACACACTCACTCAGTAATAGCTAAAACACTGCAGTGTGATAGTTTCAACTTCTTTTTGTTTTTAGTTATATTGAGATTTTCCACAACACAGCTCAAAACTGTACCTGTATTGCAGACTACAGTATTGCACTGCAAGCTAAGTGCTATACTTGTCAAATAGTATCCAGCAAATTCTACAAGTATGAAATCAGAAGACTTCTCCCAACTGACTCTAAAACATAGGCATAAATACCTGCACAAAAATTCTTACTCGGAAACATACAGAGATATATTAATCTTCAAATTCAGCAAACTTGTCTTTAGTTTTCCACAAGTGCCAACTTAGTACTATATTAACATCTGCCTAGATAGATGGATGGATGGATAGATAGATGGATGGATGGATAGATAGATAGATAGATGGATAGATAGATAGATAGATAGATAGATAGATAGAAAGATAGATGGATGACAGATAGGTGTGTAAAAGCATAGGATATTGGAAAGTAGGTATAAAATTCATAATTTGCTGCAACTATGGTAGGAGGTTCATTCAGAATAGTCCCACTACACTTACTCAACAAATTTTGAATACTGCTGGTTGCATGAAAAATAGAAAGCCACAACAGGAGAGCTAGAGAAATTAGGGTATCACAACATTCTGAATTCCTAGAAATTCTGCCTGATAGCAAAGAGATTCTTTTACAAGCTTCTCTTCTAACAACAGCTGAGGCCCAGAGACAAGCAGCATTTAACTCATCTGCAGACATCTCTAAGAATGTTTTTTTTCACGGTGGTTTAAAGAACCAGCCTGAGGACCTTAGAGTGAAAAAATCTACAAATCTATGAAGGGTCAAGGCTTTTATTTGCCATCTCACTAGTCAGCTGTTCTGCGTAGCTGTGACTGAAGTGATAGCAACACTTAGGGTCATTATCAGTGGACTGTATTGTAGGAGGAACTGCTACAGTTGTGAAAAGCTGTGGATACCCTGAGGAGTTTTCTTAGATTTTCTATTTCTCATAATTCTGATTTTTGATGGTCTGTTGGGAACAATCAGATTTTCCAAGGACTTATATATCCAGGCAACTAAAGGGGAGATGAACTCTGAAATTCTTTTCCAAATTCTGACTGATGAACATTAATATATGGCCTACAACATATTTCACTGTATCTGTTAGATGGCGATTTCTATAACTATTCCTAGTGAATGTCATTTCCTCATAAGCTGTATCCAGTGTCATACCCTGTGGCACACTAATACATGTGAGAAATTCCATTCACATGAGGAAATTGCTACCGAGCATGCATAAACATTATAATATTCATTTTACCTAATAATTCCCATCTATATAGGATATAGGAAAAGATGAAAGACATTTATGTTATTGCTATTTCTGAATTGCTATTTCTAAGCCTTGGAACTCTGAAACAGACAAAAGACCTATAAATCAGTGGGAGTTTTTCTCATTAACATTTTAGGTATTCTCATTTTAGGTATTAAAATGAGATTATTCTCATCTCTCATTTTAGATATTAAATAGCTGAGCAAAACTGTAAGTCCTTTTCCATTTGTATTTCCATTTCCTTTTAAATATTTCTGAGATTGTTTTTCTTCTGATTGAATATGATTTCTGTATCAGACATGCACCAAAGTCTCATTTCAAGAATAGCATAATTAAAGTTAAAGTTCTATCAGAGATTGCAAGGTATTTTAGATACTGTGGGAAGAAAAAGAACACACCTCCTGTAGATCATAGTTTCATTTCTGAACACTGCAATTTTTACCTTTTTATAACTTTTTTACTACCATGACTTCTGCATTTTGAGCTGTGCAACTCTTTCAATTCAGCACTCCTACACAGAAATTAATTTTACCATGGAGGAATTATTCTCATATTTCTATGATGTGGTGTTCCTCAAGCTAGCAACACATACACACAACCCTGGAGATAAAAAATTATAGTGGTTTTTGTCCTTTTGTATGTGCTTTCCATTTCAAAGACATCAGGGTTAATTTAAAAATTATGTCGGGATGCTGTGTAATACTAGCTAGGGTTGTTGCTTTTGCAGTGAGCCATGCTCCCTGCTGTTCTGTCAATTCTGCTGAAAGATGGGTAAGGGTAGCAAAACTTATGAAGAGAATAATGATGGCACACTCAGCTTCATTTATGGCTTGAATAGTCCTTTTTTTTATTTTATTTTTTTTAATCACTATTTGTTCAATGCATTTGCTATTAAGTAGCTAATAAAGGGAATACAGTGTAGACATCTCTAATCATGGTAAGCATATGAAAAGGCATGGTTGCATTTTACATCTTAGATAATATTTTAAAATAAGATGAGGTGCTTCATGGTCACCCTCCATTCTCACATAACAGGTGTATAACTCCCACTCATTTCTAAGTCAAGCTACAGAGAAAAGTAAAGGATAACTTTCAATGGCAGAGGTCAGTACATTAAAAATTCAGGTCTTTTTTCTTCATATAGCTCATAAAGAAATATCCTGATCACTATTTCGTTTCTTGGATTTATTCATTTTAGCTTTTATTTGCTGCAGACATAAGCCAGCCTGGTCACCCCACTCTCCATTCAACTGCAGTTTTCCTTTTTGCCCTTTAAGAACCAGGAATGACAGAGGGACTCCTTCATCTTTGTAAGCACTATCAGAGCCTCATGGATCACCATCTGAGCAGGGAGAAAGGGGACTATAGCTCACTTCTATCCTGACTTTGGGCGTTTCTTAAATACTGAAACCCAAAGTGCAGGAAATATCATCTTCTTTATTCACGTCTGCTATGATGCTAAGAATCCAACTGGCTACAACTGTCTTGAAAAAAAAAGGTGACATATGTACTGGTGTGTTTTAACATCCAAGTGGTTCATCAGCATTAGAATTTTACTCACTTTTAGCTTAAAATAAGTATTATCTTCTTATTACAGTTCAGCTTCTCCTTCCCAATCTTTCTCTTACCATGTGTATTTGAGGCCTGATACTGCTTGGAGCTGTATATGAGTGCATGGTGAATCCTTTTATGTCTGTCTCTCCTCAATTAATCATCACTGTGTTCTTGTGCCCAGAAAGTAGTCATTGTCCAAAAACAACCTGCAGGTGCAGGTCTGGTTTTCTTTTTAATCTGCTCAGCAGTGCAAGGCTCTGCAAACAAGGTTTTTAAAGGCACTGTGACATCTATCTCCCACTGATTTTGATGAGAGTAAAATGTCTAAATACCTTGAAAAATCTTGTTATAAATGGCTTAGTGAAATCCAATTTTCCAAAGTGACTTAAGCAGACTTAGAAGCCTGAGAACTCAAACATACAATTAGGTTACTACTGCTTAACATGTTATCATTCATCAGCTTACCTTGAACTTCAATCATTTCAGGCTAGGCTAAACAAAATTATCTTATATTTGCCACTGGCTAAGACTGACTGCACAAACATTTAAAATTGCTCAGCTAATTCAGTATATCTTGTTAAATCATAGTAATATGACAGTGTTCCTGGATAATTTTTCTATTTGAAAATCAATGGAATTTGGCACTTTGATAGAATAATGAGTTTCTGTGGCATTACATTTTGTCGTGTGCCAGCTTTTTATCGCGGACATTCCATGTCTTTGCTCCAGCCCTTTGGCACAAGGTGGCAGAGTATCCACTTCACTATGTTACGGCATATGTCCACATGAGGCAATTGTATTCACACCGACAGTTACATCACCTGTAGCTCATCTCAAAATGTGCCATAACATTAAAGTCCATAATTAATCTGTGCAAGTAAATCTTGGATATATAAAGCAATTTCTATCTGCAGTAACAACTTAGGCATACATAAGCCATCTTTACATTAACAGCAGTGGTAACAACGAAACTGTGGCAACATAATGCTCACCATGAGCTGACTGCCTCGATATTTACCCAATTTGTAAAACAGATTAATTTCATTTTGTAGTAGGTACAGTAAGTGTACTTCCCAAGCTAGCAAGTTAAAAGCTGATGTAAGAATAAGAGAATGGCCACACTAAAGATATATGTAGTCTAGCATCTTACTGCTACCATGACTTGGAGCTGTGTCTGTAAAAGAGTATCAGAGTAGGGTCAGCATGCTGTGGCATCTCTGCTGGTATACCCTCCAAAATAGCAGCATTCTGAGTCTCAGAGAATTCTAGTTCCAGCAGTGGAACCTTTGTTTTTAATAGTCTTTGTACATATTTCTTACTGGAATGTAGCTGGTCAGTTATTGATCCAGTGTCACCTTCTGAATGCACGTTTCAAGTAGCACTGGATTTATCAGCATTCTGTCAGAAAAAGAAAAAATAAAAAAAAAAATCTGATTTTGTTTATTTTGACCTGACTAGAAATCATATTTGATATTCTCCAGCTCTTTACCTTTAACAGTCTGGACATAACTGTTTTTCCTCAAGGTCACAGAGAAAGGCTGTGATAGAGAAAAGGTCTGAATCTGTTTTCCTCATTTTTGTCTTGTGACATAGCCACAGAACCAGCCTTTTCTTGTATATATCAATTTAAACTATTTGGAATTCAGATGAGTTTGCTTTACTGCATTCCTAATTTGAACCAAGCTAGCTGGCAGAGAATACTTCTTTGCTACTGCAATATAGATAAGATATAATATTATGAAGGAGACATTGCAGTGAAGGCACTTAAATGTTCCAGAACACCTCTCATACACCAGAAGCCCAGGTGTTCCTGCTCAGATTGTATAGATGCTTTATGTGCATTTTTATTTTGTGTTATTTTACAGTAAACGCTTTAAGTATGTGGGCTTTATTTCCATACTATTAAGTCGATGCTATTTCTCCAGCATATAACCTTGTCCTATTGATTACCAGTAACATTTTTCAGCTATGCTGCAAAATCTCTCGTGAATTATCATCTTATGTTTAGTTGTCATAAGGAAATACGAGGATTATTGTATTCCTGCATTGTGTGCCAACATTCATCTAAATCTAGCTTACTTCCCTTAAGTGAAGAGAAGAGCTCTTATTTTGATTATTTTTTTTTCAGACCTTGTGATGATTTTTAAACTTTTCATGTTATGGGTAAAGGTAATAAGCAGTTATTCTCTTCAATCAGACATTTGCCACCTTTGATATAATTTACAAGTTCACTTCTTTTCTGGTTCCTGACATATTCTGGTCTGACTATTATTGCAACTTTAGCATCATTTTCTCAAGGTCCCAATAGCGCCTTCCTCAGGACATGATTTGGCCATTAAACTTTATTCAAGTAACAACTGTTTTTTCCAAGATGGCTATTCCAACTCATGTCTTTTTATATCTCTGTAGATTTGGTGTTTATTGATAGGCTGAGGTGACCTGTAAATTCAGTAACGCTTACAGCATATTGGGAGGAAAACTTGTCTGTATGTGGTGTCTTTTCATAAATCAAACCCTAATTGCCTCTTAACCCGTGTCTTTTTTACCAGCTAAGAGAATTCTCATTGTTGGACTATATCTGTTGTACAGCAATTTTACATAAAAACATTTCTTAGCAATTGTTTTATAATGAAATAAACAGAAATAAACTCCATGTAAGTTTTAGTGTAGGTCTGTTTTGGTTTTTTAGGTGGGGGGAGGGGTTTGTTTGGCTTTGGTTTCTGTTTTTGTTTTTTCTCTTGGCTTTTAAGGAAGACAACAGCAGTCAATGAAAGATTTTCGTTCTGGTTTGCTTTCAGCATTTTTTACACCTAATGGAGAAAAGTACATTTAAATGGAAAAAATGTAACAAGAAAAAAACCCACAGTCCTAATATATTCACATAAAGGCAAAACACTAAAGGCTATATCGTGCTCAAAAGAAGACAATGGAAATTCTTTAACGAAAAGGCACACAAGGATTTGCCCTAAAGTTTTGTCAGTTGCTAATACCCCTAACAGCACCTCAGACACTGAGGCAGCAACTGCAGCAGCTGTAAATTTCAATTAATGTGAACGCATTTCCTTCCTTCATGCAGTCAGAAATGATGCAGAGATACTTTTGTTAACCAGGTACACACATTTCTCCCAATAATTATTTTTAAAACTTTTTTTTAAAAAATATCATTCTAGAGCATTGTGGCAGAATTTTGAGTAATTGCTGGAAATATTCCAAACCAGCATTTCTATTTTTTTTATGTGTCGAAGCAACATTGATACTAATAGATATTATCAGCAAATATCAAACTCTTCATTGCAATTCCTTCTGATACATTGCTTGTTAAGGAGACAGGTTTGCTTACTCTGACATTTTTTTAAATTGGATCTACTTTTTCCTTTCGTTCATTCATCTTTGAGTTTTGATATATGCTGTCATTCCGTGAAGGCTTCAAGAGCTGAGATGACCTTGCCAAAGACCAAGAGGTGTGTCTGGAAGAATTATAATTTCTTGAAAGATGATTTATGTGATTACTGTGTAAAAGAGTACTAGTTTTCCAGTGATTAATGACAACACTGGCAGTATTGACTGATCGTTAGAAATATTTATATGGCAGGTCTTTTAAGGTTTTGGTAGATGTGAAGGAAAGATTAAATGCATTTCAAAAAGACAACCGTATCTCTGTGTACTAAATCAGAATTTGTAGTTCTTTTGCATTATTTTTAATTTCTTTTTTTCATGTTTGTCTTGTTTCTCAGACAGAAATGTACCACAAGTGGCTCAAAAATGTCTGGTAGGCCCCACAAAATTGTCTTTCTTATATTTCAAATGTAGTTAAGTTTTATTTTTCAACTGCTATTATAAATCACTGCTTATAAAAACATTCTTAGGTATAGAGCATATTCATGAAGCCATTAAGAAAGATTAATAAATTGTTGCTCACCTATTTCTCAAGGTTTATAACACAAATGGACATTAAGAGAACACGCATGCTTTGTTATTTGTGACTCTGGCATATTTTTAGACACTGAAGTTTACTGCATAATTTACCAGGTTGTGTTGCTACATTAATGAGTAACCTTTAGTAAGTGATATGCTAGTATTTTAGCTATCTATAGTCATTAAAAATAGATGGCCATTCAAGTGGTAATTTAAATACAAGTTGACCTGGCATTATTCTCAGTTTCACCACATCACATAACTCCATTAGAGATGTGATTCAGTAGAATTATTCTTCATTTACTTAGCTGCAAGTGAAAGCAAAATCTCTTAGCCTACTGGTGTATATAGTAATTGAAGACACACATGAACATGCAAACCCTCCCTAAATATATATTTATGTATAGTGAGAGTTCATCTATCATATAAGAGTTATCATAGATTAACAAAGTGTATTTAACTTATGAGAAATCTGTTAAATATAAGTATGTTTAATTGATTTAAGCTTCCTCTTCTTTCTTTGTATTGCAGCATTGCAAAAATTTACTTACACTAAAGTCAACTTTTTGAATTTTTTTGAGCAATGGAACAAGTTGCCCAGAGAGGTTGTGGAGTCTCCACCCTTGAAGATATTCAAAAGCTGTCTGGACATAGTCCTGGGCTGTAGGTGGTCCTGTGTGGGCAGAGGGTTTAGACCAGATGACCTGCAGAGGTCCTGTCCAACCTCTGCTGTTCTGTAGTTCTGTTCTTTATGAAACTGGCCTCTGAAATTCTCCATATAAAAATGCATTTACATTTCTGATAATAGGTCGTATGTAGCACAAAATATAAAATAGTAAGTGCTTATTGAGATATACTGATTCCATTGTTTTGATGTACTGAAGTAAAGAATGAGCCACGTTTGTCAGGTTTTATCTTAGCATATTTACATACACTGGTAATCGCCAGAATAGTTAGCTATTATAGCTCATCAGGGAAAAGTATTAAAGCTACTTATAGTATATATCTAAATTTATCACTCCTTTCCTTCATGTTACATTTTATGGGAGTTAATTATTAGTTACTTTTAATTATACTTTATGGCCTTTGTCCTGGAGGCTATCCAAAAAGTAGATCACCATGGTATGCAATTTAGTGAAACAGTTTCCAGGCACTACGCCATCCTCAAGCTCATGTGAAACAATTGTTATTAAAATTAGGAAAATATTAGTACTCATGTTTAGATTATGAATAATGGGAGAGAAACGGTTCACATTATTCCGTGGTGTGCTATTAATCTGATGAAAGTTTGGGGTTTGGTTTGGCTTTTACTGTAATTCCTAGCTACTTCAAAATTAAGAACATGAGAACAGCAGCATGTCACTTCTGTTGGTCCATTTGCTGACAGAAAGCACAATGATTTCTAATCTTGCTGAATCCTTTTTAAGTTCATGTGTAGGTGTAAAAATGCTCACCCCCCCTGCTTTGGTAGCAGCTGTTAGGCAGGATTTGTCCTCAGATCCTTTACTGCTGAGTTGAGTGATTCAAACACTTCAGGTGAAATAAAACTGGCATAGGTTCCCAAATGGGCCAGTGACATCAGTGAGGAGCTACTAGAAAAGCTAGGTAAATCCTTGTGCTGCTAGACCATACTGAAATCCTCGGTTAACCATGGTTACTTGTACAAAGATATTATGACTCTATCATAACGTTTGGTGTTATGTACAAAGGCAATAAATGTCTATGTAGATACAGATAGGTATAACATAGCTGTAGGTTAATTTAAGCCTTTCAGGAGCCATTTATGATTTTACAATAACATTTTTAGAAGCATTTTTAAGTCTTACTACTTGAAGAAACAGCCATGAAAAGAACCAGAAAAACTGACTTAGAGACTGATCCCACAGAGACTTGCTGAATGAATAATTTTAGTTTCCTGAGTTGTCCCACTGCTGGCTTCCTGCAAATATGTTCTGTAACAGAAAATGTTCTAATGCTTTTAATGTTGTTAAAATGCAGTTGAAAACCAAGTAATATAAAAACATTTAAAAACAATTAGCCATGATTTACAAAATGATGTCTTACATATTTATGAGCTACCTGAGGTCAGGTCTGTGTCTCACTACAGCAAAATTGAACAGCTCAGGAACTTTCTGATGAACCATAATAAATGGAGTTCACAAAGGAAGATGATTCTAGAAAAAAAGTTCTGCTCCAGAAAACTATTTAGGACTAATGAAATGTGCAGGTACCAGTTAAGCCAATGCATTGTTAAATGTATAATGTAAACAAATTAGAAATACCATCACAAAAAATGGAAAAACTTTCAATCAAATTATAGGTATAAGTACATGTATAGTTAAAAGTTCCCTTGGACTCTTGTCCAACAGAAATATAGTGAAATATAATGAATATCCAAGCAGAAGCTTTACTGTAGGAAAAGCTAAGAGTTTTTGCTCATGTTAAAGTGCATTTGATGTAATCACTAATAGAAACGAAAAACTTGTTTGTCTTGTGCAGTATTCCAATATAGCACATCATTACCAACAGATAAAAAATAAGACAATTTGACATAGCTGTCTCATTGAAATGCATTTTAATATGGACAACCAAAGGCCTAATTTCTGATTAATTAGGTCCAACACCAGCAAACTATAAAAATATTTACTTAACCCAAACGTCTCTGGTTCTCTTTATGTAAGTCTGTGACTTAAAATCAGACTTTTCCTTACTTCTTTCTTACTAAATTTTAGCTGAGATTTAAAAATGTTTAACATTGTTTTTATGTGTTCAAAAAATAATCTAAACAACATAGACACCATTTTTGCCTTCAGAAACAAAACAAAAAATGGGCTTCATAATAGGCTTTTAGTGTAGCAATCTTGAGCCTGAATTTAGCCAGCAATGTTCATTGCATTTTGGCGTTTTGTTATTCATGCTAGCTTTTTAACAAACTTGACGTGTTATTTATTGCACAATTAATATTTTAAGAGTTAACACTATTCAGCTTCTCCCTTTAGAACTACTGTGGTTTTTTTCACAGATTTTTTTCCCTCAGTGCTTTACTTCGATAAACCATTGTAAGCCAAATTCTCAAATTTAAGAGCTGACTTTACTACCAGGGATTTCATCTGGTAGAAATTTATCTGGATTTAACAAAGTACTGAAGCATGGTCTTAAACCATTCCTACTCAACTAAATATATATGGGAGTGTCTCTGCTTTTCTCTATTATCCAAACCATCATTTTACATTAACAAGCCCATGAGAAAAAAAGCAGAGTGGTAGTGTCTCAGGTACTGTTATTCTGCCCTTTGTTTTCCCATTCTAAATAATGTGGATCTCAGAGGCTTCTCTCTTTTGATTGTGACAACATTTCGCCTTTTGCTTTATTTGTCTCTTTCTGCCTATACTATTTCCAGCTCCTCTGTTTTTGAATTTTCATGCGTATTTTTCAGGATTGTTTCCCAGAAAATTTTGTCTGCAGTTAAAACATGATTCACTTTCCTTTTTTTACTTAGTTTGGTGGCAGCCCATAAAGATTTCTGAATCTTTTTGCACCCAATATATTTCATAGTGAATATAATGTAGATTTAGATCCCTACTGTTGAGTAACATCTTTCTAAACTGAAAACCAGCTACTCATAGTTAGTTTCATTGTTTCGTATTACAAAGAACAGTTCATTGTCCTAAGGGTTCATGATAGTTTAAAGTAATATGTTTTGCTTAATTATAATGATCCTTTCATGAACGGAATCTCATTTGTGTTAGTAGTCAAAAGTTGATTTTAATTTGGAAAGTTCATTGCAAATAAGTTGTGTTCTCTTGATTTAGGCAATTATACTCACTTAGTATGTTAATGGCAAGGACTACTCAGGCTTTTTAAAAACCTTCTAGCTCTCTGTAGAACAGTTATTGGAAGGAGTGAAGAGTATGCAATTCTCTTTGATCACTTTAATGAACCTCAGTGCTTTTATTGTCTATTCAGTTACATGCAAAGTGTAATGCAACTGTGTATTAGCTACTAATTAGTGTTTTAGTCAAGAAAAATAATATAAAAGAAACCTATGTCATAATTAAGGTTTTGAACAATATTGTTAATGGTTATCAAAGCGCAAGACAAATTCTGTTTAATTACCTTTAAAATGCATATGCCTTATTGAAGACCTATTGCTTTTGGTTGGTTTTATGTTTATAAGGACTTAGGTTTTGTCAAAAAGACAAATTAGGGCATAGCCATTGTCACAACCTTTGCCAGCCCATGGGCAGCAACAGAAAGGGGAAAATGCTGTGAGAACAACATGAAATTTATATCTCCCTGTTGGTCTCAATTGCACCATTTACACTAATATTTCTTGCAGCAAACATAACAGCATTCTGATAAACTTCTCAGACAATGAATGGCCAGGCTACAAGTAAGAACGTCAGCTGTTGAATCATGTTATACTTAGATGGATCATATTTATATAATCCTTTACCACTTTTAGTCTGTGTATTCATGGGACATAACATTGCAATATGCATGAGATGAGATAAAATGTTCTCATTACAATTCTGTTCCCAGTGCAAGTCCATTATTTCCACAATTCAAGTGACAGCATAGGGCAGGAGATGGTACGTTCAGTACTGTATTAGCTAAACTATTAATGGTGCAGTTCTTCATGTGTAAAATAGTAAAATAATAGGACAAGCATGTCTCTGACAGAAGCAGATATTCAGGAGGTGAGGTACACAACTGAAGAATAATCCTCAATCCAAAGTAGAGAGACAGAGGTATAATTTTAAAACACACACACAAGAAAAAAAAGTATGTGAAATACCTTCTTATGCAGACAAATTATGCAAAAAAGGTACCCTACCTGTTTGGAAACTGTAAAAAATAAGAAGTTCATAGGAATTGGCTACATTAATCAACAAAAATCATTGAGAGAACCTAAATATCACCCAGCTCTAGTAAGAATAAAAACATGGAAAAGTGGACTTAATTTTTAAGGGGATGCGTAAATCTGACTTGATATCTTATATTGGACATCACTTAAAAATAAATACGTATTTATATATATGTATATCAAAATAAATTTTAAAGTTTCCTTTTTAAGACAAGTACTCCATTCATAGAAGAGGATTTTTTGTATGCACTAGAAATTAGTAGTGTATAGTAAATAATGTTTAGTTACTTGGAAGAAGCTCCTTGACAACCTGAAGGCAAAATTGAGTGATACTTAATCTCAGAAACAGGGGAGACATGAGAAATTAGGGTTAATTTTCCACTTCATATAGCTGTAGCTTTTCATTACTCCAGATCCTGAATGCCATTCAGCCCTTGAAAAAGACTCCTCTTCCACTCTAATACAGGCAATAGCATTAGTGATGCTATCTGACAACAACCTCATGGTAACGAGATCCTCAAACAAAAGGTGCTTTGTACAAATGAAATAAAATTATCTTCAAACACTAAAGCTACAAGGAGTTAGGGCCCTTCAGAATAGTATTAATTTCTGCCTAGATTTCCCTTTAGACTTGCTGACTGAAACAAATTGTGCAGTGGCTACTTCCCAGCTTCCTGAAGCCAGGAGCAGTGCTGTGAATGGAGGGATGTGAGGAGGTCAAACACCATCATCTGAGTCACTTTGCTCCACCACCAAGGTGTTTTTCAGTAACCTAGGATAATGCATATAAGCGTTACAAAGATGCAGTCCCTTTGTGTATTGCTTATCGATGTTCTGTTTCAAGCTTGTTCACTGGTAATTCAGTCCTTTGGCAAGTGACCTGAATAAGCTGAGGGCACAGATGTTAGTTAGATGTGTTAATCGGAGAAGTGATTGTTTTGGTCTCTGCACTAACATTAGTAAGAATAATGTTCCAACTTAACTTTCATCAAAGAAAAACTTCTGATAAAGTTCTATGTGGCTTCAACAAACATACTTTTTTTTTTTGCCACATATGCAGCAACTTTGCTTAACTCAAGACATTGTTTCATTAATTGATGTGATGTCAGCAATTGTACCTAAAGGTTTTTGAAAGAAGGCTTTAGATGGGTGTGGGAAGTGACACTTTGCTCTCATTAGCCTTGTGAGACTGATGAATTGCAGAACAGATCACCTCCTGGTCAATCTCCTGCCTTATAACCTTGAATTAGGGCCAAATGATCGTATAGTTATATATTTCATGTTGCATCTTTTGGTCCTCTACTGAGTCTCCTTCATGAAAACAGAAATATTGCAGAGAAATCTGCTAATTTTCATCACTTTTTGAGTTTTCTGTTACCATACAGACCTCTTTGTAATCAAGTTAAGATTTTCTTCATCTCCCTTACTTACTGCCTTGCCTAATGCCACTGGATTCAGTGCAACACTTTACATGGGCTTCTGTGGATTTTGCATCACACAAATGGAAGTCAGCATGTCACTAGGAATGATAATACTGTATACTGATGTCTTGAAAACTTTCCTAGAACTGCATATACACCAACCACCAATTTTGCAATTTTTAATTTTGCTGATTGTTTCTAGTCTCTCATTCATGGTCCTTCCCTACAAATCTTCATGCAGTAGGGTTCTGTGCACTCTGCTGCTAAGCAATGTCTAGTCCATACCCCTCTGGAAGCTGCCATATGAAAAAGGGAAGCTTGTTTATATGTTAGCTTAAGATTCTTCCCATCTTCCAAAAGGACAGCAGCAGCTGGAGGAAGGATGAGTTATGTCCCAGAATCATAGCTAGAAGCACACTCTGGGCACAGCAGCAGTCCTGCAGGATCCAAATGCTTTATCTTTTCTGGCACTTCCAGCTCTCACTTGCTAGCTGCTCTCCCAAATTTCCCCAAGAATGACCAGACAAGATTTGCTGTAAAGTACCTGGGGAATCCATAACCAGAATGTACACTGAGTTTAGCGCAATCAGCTGCCAGGAGCCACCCCGGCTTTTAGTGCGTTGTTGACAAAAAAAAAGTTGTTACTCTATCAAGTCTAGTATGCCAACATGGCATTAATTCTGTCTAACCTTCAGAAACTAGAAGAGGTAGCAATTATATCCTTAAAAAGTCACTTTTGCATCGACTAATTAATCATTCATTGCCCATGGCACTAATAAGTCATTAGCTGTGTAGTGGCTCATTATAAGGTGCAATACGTAGAGGGGCTCACTTATACAACTCCTTGCTGAATGTTGACTAGGTTATTTATAGATAATACGTGCTTGTTATGATCAGTTATGACTTAGATCACTGTGGATGTGGTTTTTTCTGTGAAATGTAATGTTAAAGATTTAAAGTATCTTTGCAATTAAAGTATTGTAAAAGAATCTGTTAATGCAATATCTTTTTCAGTACTATATCCTTTAGAGAAAGGGATCTTTTGTCTTGCTACATTGAAATCTGTTTGCATTTGCTGTTTAGTTTTGTTTTTCAATTGCTGTTCTGTCTACTTGAGTTATTCATGCTTCCTGAAGAACTCTGCAATATGAGAACTAAAGTAAAATATGTTGTAAACAGACTTTAATGAATGAAGGCAGTTAAGTGGAATTATTCCAGTTTTAAATGCTAATGTTCTAAAGGCTTCAAAAATACAATATGAAGTCAAAGTTACTGGATATATTAACCTGTGTTTTGACAACACTGTCTGAATTTAAAAGAGACATAATTACCCCAAAGAAAGAGAAGGAGAGAGAAAAAAAAGATGTCAGCAGGAATATTATGTGTCAATATTTGCCAATTTAGAGTCACGGAAGTAATTTTTTAATTATTTGGTTTTTTTTTTTTTATTTTTGCCTCAAGAACAGAATTTACAACCAAACAATTAAAAACATGCATTTCTCTCTAAAAGGAACATAAGTAAAATGTAAAAGCAGATCAAGTCTTTAGTTTAAAAAGCCTGCAGTAGATTTTATCCCAATACATATACACAGAAATCCCCTATCCCTACTGGATTAGATCATCACTAAGGACAGCACTTAGTAGCTCTAGAGTAATTGCTTCAGCCAAAAGAAAAAAATATCTCCAGTCCTGCTAGCTAGTTGCAGGGCAAAACCCTGTTTGATATAGCCCAGCCTCTACTTCCACACCCAGGCTTCCTCAGAGAGGAAAGAAGGGATCTGAAGAGGTTCCAGTTCTCATTCTGGAAATAATTTTTTTAAAAAAAGGGGGAAGTGGGGAGAACCCCCACCCAATTGTTCTTGCAGACATTTTGCAGCTTTGCAAATTGGGAAAATAACCAGAAGCCAGAGAGGAGGAGAAGAGATTGGTCCAGAAGTGGTATGCAACACCTCAGAGCAAGAAAACAGATCTTGGGGAAAATGAGGATGATGTTTAATAAATGTGGGACTACTTCTATCCCTTTTGTTCAGTCTTCACCATGCTCAGATCAAAACTGTGGGATCTTGAGATATTTGAGCCACTGAAAAGCTGCATGGGACTAATATAAATCTGTCCAATGAAGGAGAGGATGAGTTTATGGCACCTCCACTTGCAGAGGGAAGATAGTAATGTAGAACTGAGGAAAGAATTCCAAATACAGCAGAAGAGTGTGTTAGCTTTGGATGTCCTAGGAGAGGTTTGCCAGGATAATATATAACTACATAAAAAAGAGATATGTTCTTAAATAAAGCTGGCAGACATCAAGGGTTCTTTGGCCCTTTTCCACCAAAGTAAGGCTGTATCCAGTGACAGCATCTCCCGAATTAAGGAACTGCATGTGGTTCTGCCTTTTTTCCACAAGTGCAATGTGGAGAAAGACCACAACACCCACCGTGGACACCCTAGAGACATCAGTCTTGAAGAGTGAAAATTGCCTGAGCAAGGAATAAGGAGTCACTCAAATTTCATGTACTATAAGGCCGGGTAAATGAATCAAACAAAATCTGCAGAGAAGTAAATCACACCCTGGTAGCTATATTCTCTCTCTTCAGAGTAGTGCCATTTATATCAGCATTACTTTACAGAAGGTTCCTATATGCCCTGTGACTCTGCCAATATGTAATTAAGACAGTTGTTGACAGTTTTCTTTGCTGGTCCCATAAGGTAAAAGTCCCCAGTTTCTTTGAATCATTATCCTACCATTTGTTCAAAGGCATCAAAGCCTCCGATGCCATAGAGGAATTGGCTGGAAATTTTATCAGCAAGAGCTTGCTGCGCCTGGGTTCAGCAAAGTATTAAACACATGCTTTAATCTACCCAACAAAACAGAGGGCCTTAAGCATGGAAGAAATGTTTAACAGCAAAGTAATTCAGGTGAATTTAATCATGGCAGTTAATCACATGCTTATGATACACAAGCATTAAAATGGTTGCATTATCAGGACCTGAGTTTGTTTCTGGGTTGTCCCATAGAAGGGAAAATATATTTATAATTTGATAATTATGTAGTAGTCAGCCTCAAATCATAGAGTCATAGAATCATAGAATAGTTACGGCTGGAAAATACCTTAAGATCATCTAATTCCAATCCCCCTACCTCAAGTGAGCATTTTTATATGACTTAATAAAAGAATGAAAACTTCAACAGTCTGTACATAAAATAACTAAATCAAAAGTATCATTTAAAAATAAAAGGAAAAATATTTCCTAATCCAGTTAAGTTGAACTCAATTGGAGCCTATTTAGTCACCATCAGAACTATTTAAAATGGTGATTGTGCAATACTTGTGTGATCAAACTTAATGCAATATTTATGCAATCAAAGTTAATGTTAAGACATATAATGATTTTACACGATGAGCTATGAATATAAATGACAAATTAACATAATTATTAAAGATCATAATATTTGCATGGAGAAAAATATTTTTTTATCAGAAGTAATGGTTTGTCTCATTATCTCTAAGAGGATTCCATGTATTATTTATTTTATGAGAAAGCCAGATTATGATTTAACCAGTAATAAAAGAGAGGTGGGTTTATTTTTAATGGGATGATATTTAAGTCCCTGGAAAAGTCTGCCTTCAGTAATATCTACTAGTAATATCATGAGTCCAGTCTACCTTGGTCATTGCCTTGAACAGGAACACATCAGGCTTCTTACTTGTCCTCTTGTCTTTTAAGCTTATATTCTATTGACACATTTTATGATGTTGCTTTTTCCAAGTGGAAAATAAAAGAGACAAGGAGCCTAAGTGAGCTACATGCAGCTTTCCCAGAGCTGCAGTCTATGGTGGGTCTTCCTCTTCCCATGTTCTGGGTAGGCTCTTACTCAGCCCTTCAGACAGCAGTCATCAGAGAAGCTTCTCCTGTCAGGTCCTGGCATGGGTGTCTCCTGTCACATAGCAGACAAAGAACTTTCTGCCATTGTGGCCACCCAACTTGTCAAGCTTGCAGAAAGGGAGAGGCATGTTTGACACGTCATTCTCATCTCTTACATTCGCATATCAAGGAGATATAATCAAGCTTTGCTTGGTTTTTGAAATACAAGCTGAGGAGAAGCCACAAAGATGAGATCTCACCATGTCTTAACTTTGAAAAGGCTTTGTGTGCTAAACTCGTACATGAGGTTTAGAATAGAAGAAAAGCAAGGGTTTGCCTTTCTTTGTAAGAAGCTCACAGACTCTTTATCTATTCTCAATTAGAGACTATAAAGGAACACTTTTAATTTTCTTTGTTATTTCTATTGATTATGCTCTATTCCTTCTAATTGTCTTTTGGATTTGTCCCAAAAGCCCACTTCTTAAAAATCCCAAATATCCTCCACCTGCACTAGAATTATTTAGATCTGAGGTCTCTTAAAACTTCACCAAATATCAAAGAAAGAGATGTTTTCCTGAGTTACTGTGGACTTAACCATTCAGTACAAAGAGGATCTCTGCTCATGATTGTGTCATAGACAGAAAGAACTATTTTCTGTGAATATTGCTAATAGAATTTGTGTAGAACAGAGATGGGTTTAGAACTAAAGTGACAGCCCTCAAAAGTATTGGCTGTTGAAATATGCTCCTGATTTATGTTTAATGAACACTGAACAGCTTAATTTCAATGAAACTCACCCCATAAATGCTGGCATATTTAAACTTACGTATTTGATGGTAAGGGTGAAATGGACTCCTTAAATATTGTGGAGTTTGTTAATGTGTTTTATACATATACATCATCGGGTACTTGGACACAACATAGATGGTGTTTTCTCATAATATGTACCGATAATACTACCAGCAAACCTTCTGCACATGCATTTGTAATGATACTATGTGCATAATACACTATTACACTGGCACCGACTCTACTGTGCTCAGACAATAAAATATAATGAAAGGCTGTTCTATAACTGTATAATTTATGAAGACCATAGTTATTTCAGAAGATTATCTTTGTCCTCATGCAAATTATTTATTTTGTGCCTACTTACAGTGTACTCTTTGAAATTAAAGTGAAATTATGGAATGCCTTAAAGCCTGACTATCATGGACCAGCTGTCTCAGTCAGCTGGCTTGTCAGTCAATACAGACTACAAATCACAACTATACTATATTTGACCCTGATTGGGAGGCTATTTTGGGAATTGTGCCAGTGTAATGAACAAGTTGTACTAAGGAGACCATACCCTTTGTAACTGGTGAAATGAAGACCATAGAAATAATCACAGCTACACAATAATGATAATGTTTTAAAAAAAAAGAAAAAAAGCCAAAAAAGCTTTTAAGAAAATTCCCATAGCCAATCCACATCCCATTTTTCTCTTCAAACATTTCATCTTACTGCTTTTCCTCTTCCCTCCTCCTCCCACATTTTTTCTTCTATCCTTCAGAAAAATTACTGCCTTTCCCAGCTGTCATGAAGCTTTTCCTGGCCAGCCACTGTCCTAGAGCATGCCCACTAGACACTGCTCTGGCTTTCAGTCTTATCTCCTTCCATGTTTGCTCAAACCTTCTCGCAAAAAATGTTAGCTTATTTATTTATTCTTTGGGAAATCATGTGTTACAGGCTGTGGCTGTGTTTCACTCACAGAAGCATTTTTATATCAGATTGGAAACTTTGAGGGATTTGAGTGTTGTTTTTTTCTTTTGATTAATATTACTAAGGACACACTAAAATTCATTTGTGTGCAGATGTCTGTTAATGTCTGTTACCCTGGCCTAACTGCTTTTTACTGAAGGAAATGTATTGGGGAACTTCTTTGCAAATTAAAACATAAATCATACAGATAACTTTTTTCCACATGTGCACAAAAACACAACCCTACCCAGCTAAACTGTTCTTTTTATGCCTAGATTGCTAAAACACCCTTTTCTATAGCCCTGAAAATGACAATGCCAGTCACCATATCATACTGCGTTCTGTTGCTGTGTCACTTTATTGACTCCCCATAAACATGAAGTCTGTGTGTTTTTCAGACTGTCATAGTCACCCAGACACATATATCCCCAGCTGGTTCCCTCACACTCTCAGCAGACTTTTCCAATATGTGCTTTTGTGATTTCATCCATGACCTAAAGGTACGTCCCATAAGTACCTGCCAACCTGACTTGCTATTTTCCTTCAAATCACAAATTCTGCTTTTCCTTTGCTGCAATGCTTACACAGCCCCTGACAAAACTGTTGTCACTCATGCTGATTAACGTTACTTTGGTGTGCCTTTGCAGTCTCTGTCTGCCTGCACTTGCCAGTGAGCTGTCTTAAATCTAAATTGCCTGCCTCTGATCTTCTATTTGCACAATACCTGGTGCAGTGGACAGAAGAATCCTACTTATGCTGCTTTGAGGTTTTATACTTACAATAAACAACAATAATGATTAAAAAGCACCTACTACCTAGATTATCTTGCTAATAAGGGAAACAGAAGGGAGTTTTATTGGAACAACATCATTTTCTTCTTAAATGTCATGATAGTTCTTTCTTTTCTGGGCTTGTTTGAAGAAAGTTGCATTTTACCTTGAAGTAAGTGAATTATTTTCCTTGAGAACTTTGTCTATAGATAGGATCTATCATAAAAGGTACTCTACTTAAATAGGTGAACTTCAGATTTTAATTCAAAATTTGGTGTAATGTTTGGGGGGAATGAAATATAACATAATAAATGTTCTTTGATCTCCATCTTCTCTGGGAGGGAAAGAGAAGGAAAGGCAAAGAATAGTATTCACTGTGCAAAAGTGAGTGTCTTTGTCATCTCAAGAACATCATTCTCTGAATCTCCGCTCCACATCTCTCTCAGAAAGCTTCTTGTTCATGGGACTTAGCCAAGCTGCTTTCCCCACTGCTGAACTTGAAATGCTCTCTCCCCATGGCATGGCTTCAATTGTGTCAGTTAAATCAGAAAGAGAGAAAGTCAGGCGGACAAAACAAAAAACAAACTCAGCTTTCCTGGAGAGATATGATGGAGACCCAGAAATAACACTGAGCAGTCAGAACATCTTTGCTACAGTCAGTATGGTTTTAATAAAGGAAGAATGATCTAGCAGTATCTGTGCAGGTCACTGTTGTGTTTCCTGCTGTCATGGTGTATGCTTACTAGAAAGATTTAAATAAGGAAAAGGAAAAATAATGTAGAGTATATTGAATGTTCTGCTTGCTACTTCCTACTCTGTAATATAGTATAGTGCAACACTTAATCCCTGACAAGCATCATTCTTTTATTATTAATAATTCATATGGAACGTACATTGCTTGCAGTAGAATTTTTATCAACTTATTTTAACTCTGCATTTTCATATATTTGGTATATTGATAACAATAATGTCTTGCTGTGCAGAAATGCAAATATTGAAGCATGTTATAGCCAAGGCTTTTACAGCAAAGGTTCAGAATAGATTTGGGAAGTAAACGACATGACTTTATATTAAGGATTTAATTAAATAAAATTTTTCAAATTGACAACAAATTCGTTTTGAATTTTTTTATTTTTTTATTAATATTCTCACAATTGTACGAGGTGTCAAGCTTTTCATCATATCTACTATGTATATGAAATGCACAGAAATTACTCCAAATCCTGAGTGTAGTAAATGTAAATGAGGTAAGAAAGACAGGATGATTTTGTTCTCTTGGATGCAGATGATATTATATAGTATTTCAAAAGTCCTAATTTTTGGCCTAAATTTTTTTGCAGTGATATCAGCTCAGCCATTAAATTCTATGACAGTGCTCATTACTTAGCGATTTTGAGGACCTTACTTAAGGTGATAAGGAATAAGAAAAATTACCAAGTTAAAGCTCAACATGATTTAATTGCCTATTTTATTGTTTGTATCTCCTAAAAAGCCAACAGCTCAAATTTTTGTGCTAATCAAAAACTGAACTTTTCCATTTGTGAAATTATTAACTTACACTAAACTTACATTAAGTCAATAAAAATTTAGAGGTCTGAGTATACATGTTGTCAGAAGTTAATATAGAAAAAGTTGAAACCATTAAGTTCATATAGAAAACTGATTTCAAATCGGTTATGTAAGTACATAATGGAATACTCTTGTTCATTTCAGTCAATGTCATTTGCAAATGCCAAGTCCTTTCTAAAGATGGTTGTTGTTTCTTCATTATTCGCAAATTAAGGGACATAGTTAAGATATAGTTGATATCGTTTGTGTGTTAACATCAGGCCCTACTCTACACACAGTTTTCATTTTAATGTCCATAGCAAGAAAAGAGGATTCTTTTTTTCCTTAAAGCTCTATCTTGGATGGGACAGTGAAACACATTCTAATTGCAGTGTGCATAAATTGATAAATATGTTGCTTTGGGACTTTCGTATCACCAGCTGAAATAAAATGTGTACTTGTTCTGTATATTCATGCAGTTTTATTTGAACCTGAATAGTAAGAATATATTTAATAGTCTGCTTCAATCATTCTGTGTCATTATGTATTACTAAAGCTCTCAGAGTTTGTCAAATACATCCATTAAACATGACACTTGCAAGGACGGAGTAGGCTTTTTCTTGTACTAGCTCTCCATTGGGAACAGCATATTTCATGGTGAATTTTTCTTGATGAAGTGATAGCAGTGTTTAGCAATTTTAAAACATATTTCCCATTTTTCTCATAATGATTGGAGACTAATGCAAATGTCAATCCCTATAAAACTGAAGTTTTAATGAGAGGAAATTAACTGATGCAATATTGTTAGTAATATAATTTTTAAGATCTTTAAGATGCTGATTCAAAAAGTCTTCTATTAGGAGTCTATTTAACATACATAACTCTAATTTTCCTACATGAGATTTCTAAATTATCCAACTATACTCTCTAGAACATTTAGTATTTCACTTTCTTAGAAAAAGAAAGACAAAAAAGGACACATTTATATGGTTACAATATTTTGCTTTGCCTCTGTCAAAGTACATGTCTCCCATTCATAGTGCATAACAAAAGAGAGTATATTTTTATAAGTTTTGTATACATTGTGCCAAGTCCAATTCATGAGTTGTAAAATATTTTCACTGATCAGTTTTTTCTTTAGTAGCACAGTACTCACAGGAGGACATTATCAGTGGACCTGGATGCACCAATGTAGCAAAACCTCATTGCATAATCATTAATAAGTTTGTGATTTCAGAAATCACGCCGTGGGGTGAGGGAGTACATGCTCAGGTGCCTTCATGATATTCAGTATTAGTGCTGTGTAACGTAATAGTATTTGGGGTGCACAGCCTTCAAAAGATTGATTTTGTATGGCTGGCTGTCATGCTATCTAATGCCACTTTAGTTGTCAGACTTTGTCTGGGAGAGGGAAAGTAAATGAGACAAATAAGCATGAATGATGAGAGAAGAAAGTTCCACAGGAATACTTCCCACAGATGACATACTGTCCTCAGAACCAGTGTTTAACTGCTAGGTTGAGTTTATGCCAACTCTGCATCTGTTTAACTTCCCTCAAATCTCAACATTTTGGTAAGTATATTGACTCTCCATGGTAATCAACATGCCATTAAGAAATAACACTCTATCAAGTATACCTGACTAACAGTACCAATTCATGGTTTTTAAAGAATGTGGATAATTCTATAATAGTTGGTAATACAGGGTATCTGGAGGCCAAGAATGGTGTTTAACAAAACACACTAACTTTTTATGGCTTTTCCTAGTACAGGCATCTCTTAATTGTACAGGAAAAAGACTAATTAATAATAACTAATGATAAGAACTAATCAAGTAATACATTAATTAATTTCATTCCATTTCCCATGGTAATATCTCCAACTCATTTATATTTGATTTACATGAAGTATGAATGAACCTTAAGGGCTGTATTAATTAAATAATAAGAGAAACTCCAGAAAATCAAGTCAGAAACAACGAAACTGAGCACTTTATCAGTAAGTGACTTCATCTCAGTCTTTTTCTAATTTTTCTCATACTATTAGTTTTCCGTACATTTGGGACTAGGACTATCTCATTTCCAAAGTCTTTTGAGTCCTACCAAGAAAGTTCTGCAGAACCTTTAGTTCCAATGCTGAGCAGGTTGTAAAATTACTGAACAATTTGATCCCTAATCCTCAGACATATTTATACACTGGAAGATCCCCCTGGCTTTTTCACCAGCATGACGTTACCAGGAGGATGGCCATGCTATCTTCCTCTCCCCAGCCCTTCTCACAGGTAGAATATTTGGCAAGTAAACAGGATATCTTGTCTCAAGTCTTTCTTAGCCTGGGCAGGGAGAAGACCCAAACCAAGTCTCACCAGATCTAAGTTAGTCTCTACCAACTGAACTAAAAGGGAATAGAAGCTGGCAAACTTACAGTTCTTCTTTTAAAATGCTATAATTTTTACTAATTAAATAAATTTTTGCAATATTTTAAGGATGATCCAACCCAACAACTGTTGTAAGTGGTGTATCATCTAGTCTATTTTTACTGGGGTTGATGCCAGACAGTTTGGCACCAAACACATTGAAACAAGCCATGTGTAGGACCAGCCACAGAAACGTGGCTGCTGAGGAACTTTGCTAGTAGATACTTCAGTGCCAGAGTTGGAGGCGTGTTTTTAAGACACTCATTTTGCACTCAGTTGTCAAAATGACATTTGGGATCTAAGATGCTGTGCAAATCTCAACCTTAAATCTCTAATTGTAAGCTGAATCTATTTTCTCATGTCCTACTGTAATTAGGCTTTCTTTCAAACAGCTAATAAAGGAAGGAACTGAAATGTCAATATATGAAATTCATTTGCTCTCTCTAAAGCCTATTACACACTGTTAAAAATCTCTCTATGATAAAAAGAATTGTCAGTCTTAGTTAGCACAGCTTCTTCTCTTTCTTAAAACATCATGCCTACTCCCTTTGGATTTAGGTGTTTGCAGTAGTGATATACAAAGGAAATTGTTCTGTTTAACTAATTCTTTGTGGTGTTTTGTATAATTTGTATCTTACTGGAATAAGACATGGCTTCTGGCAGTTGCCATCTCAGGAATAAGGCAGTTTCATAATGTCTGCTTCTCTTGAAGAAGAGGCATCCACAACCAAAGTTCTTAGAGCATTCCTGGAATCGATTTCTAAGAATTCCTCATGCAGCAGTCCACATCAACTTTGTTAGGTGACTTACTTAAAATTCTTCTGAAAATAAGAAGTCTATCTAGTGTATCTATGGTCCCAGCTGAAATCAGCTTATATGAAATACAAGTAAACTATTAGAATATTGACATATTTTAAGAGGGAAAAAAAATCTAATTAGAATTATGTTTAACTTGTTTATGTCAACCTTGGAGAGGAAAGAACTTAGCATTAGAAAAAAGTATTAATAACAGTGGCTTCCTAGTATTTTTAAGCACTGTGTAAGGATGTTTACATGTGAGAAAAAGTTTTGCTGAGTTAATGATGTTTTTGATTGGAAGTGTGCAGCCGCACTTGAGCAAGTGCATGGTGCCATATTTCTGAAAGAAGCGTGATGCAAACATCGTATTGTAGGGCTGCGACTATGTCTATAATATTAAAAAAAAAAAAGACCTGTAACCATTCTGTGACCCTAAGATTTAAAGACATGGCACATGACTAAATTTTTTTTCCCTTATGCAGAAATAGAAAACTGGAATTTGATCTCTAGTAAAAGGAAGATGATTTTTGTGAAGAAGATGCAACCTCTTGTTTATTGGCAATAAATAAGTTCAACACATTTTGCTAGTGAAAATAACAAGAAAAACGAGGATTTATATTTTGGTGCATACATCAATACACACTTTGCATTTTTCCAAGTACACCTACTCACATTGTTATGATGGATCTTTTGATTGTTAAGACTAGGACAGTTCAGTGATCAAACCTGCAGCATATAGCTGTGGGCAGTTATGAAGTATGGTAAATTCTAATGATTCTTCTACAGTATAGTTATATTCAGCACAGCCTTGACCAGCAACAGCTACATGTTTGCACTGTTCCCCTCCAAGTTATTTATGGCAGAGGTGGTATGAGAGGGCTACAAGCTGCCAAAGACTCAACTTTTTCATTCATGTTCTGTCCAGGCGTTTCTAAGCATCTTTCAAAATTTGTGGAATACCTGGAGATGGTAATTGTCCAGGCATTTTTTGAAGATGTGCAGAGGAAGGGAGAACTCTCTCACAACTGGGCCATCTGGTCAAAGGTTAGAGATGTGCACATTCCAGTAATGTGAGAGTTTAAATTGAGCATATGAATTAAAAGCCCTGATTAGGTGGCTGAGCTATAACGTAACATATGAAGAAAGAGTTACCACTAAGAGCAGTGTGTAACCATACAGGTATTCAGTCAGGATTATGCTTTGTGCACATTAAAGTAAGGTGAATACCCTGGTGTACTATAACTTGTGAATTGCCTTCATCATGACATGATGCAGCATTTTCACACATCTTGGAGATTCCTAATGTATTAGAATTAAGTAATCTCTTGTCTCTCTTAAGCTTAGTGACAGGTTGGTCTTTTACTTCAGTCAATAAAGAATTTCGCCCACTGTGGTGATCATAAATTTTCCAGTCATTCTGGTATGATTTTTCCTCAGAAACAGATAAATGTTTCTGGGTATATTAATTTTTGCTTCATATTTTGAAGAAAGATTTTGATGGCATAAGTGGAATTAAAAACCAACCAACCAACCAAAAAAAGATTCAGCTGTCTTTGCGGTGGGTTCTTATTCATTTTCCACTAGTGCTCAGTACTCAGATTTTATTGGTATATTAATGTCACTATATGCAAATTTTAAACAAGCCACTGGTATATCTCCTGAAAGTGAATTTCAGCTTGTACTATAGGCAATCTGTTATGTGTTGGCTAGATACATCAGTCATATGTTACTGTTTATGCTAAGTCATATAGCTCTTTTGGAATCAAGGAATGTAAAACAAGACTGCATTACTATCAACAGACAAACAGCAATTTTCTGTAGATACTTTGACTATTTTAGAATAGCCAGCATATTAAAAAATACTGCAAAACAGATGTGAAATTTGCAAACATGAATGAAAGAACAATGATGAAAATAAAATACTCAGCAACTTCTACTACTGAGTTGCAAGAGGTTTTAAAAAATTGCCCATGGCATTTGCTAGTAAAATTCTTAAATGTGGTGTTTTCTAATAAGTCTTTGCAATCTTTTGTCATTATTTGTGATTACGTCATAAATTAGGCTTAACCAGAATCAAAGAAGGAATAAAATTCAGAATATAAACCCCCTGTTAACTTCAGTGATGTATACTTCTTAAATCATTAATCTTAATAAGGTTAATATCTTAAATGAGTATATTAATATTAATTGTACATACAAAATTTGAGAGATGTGAGATCATGTCTAGAATAGTATGGTTCTAAAACATTACTGTATTGGCACTACTCAATAACAAAGAATATTTTC